>ML818716.1:109209-120016 GCA_009831015.1 Picea engelmannii | reverse complement strand
GGGGGGGGGGGGATTCTGTGGAGCTACGGGAGCCCCCCCGAGGAGAGTCCAGTGGGTCTCTTTCATTGCGGTCTAACTACTGAATCTATGCAGTCACTATGGTTGTTGCCCCGGGTGTGTTGGTGGATAGGGCTTAGGGTGCTATATGAACTAGGGATGGGAGCGTGCTTTATAGATAGGGGAGAAAGTGTATAAGGAGGAAAGCTAGGCAGATGAGATGCAGTTGGGTCATTGCGGGTGGAGGTCTCTTTCCTTGCGGGTTCAGGTTTGGTTGAGCGTTAGGGAGTGTTGTAACTTCTGACCTTACATGGGCCACTAGAAATAAAGAGGAGAGCCAAAAATGGGCCCTGATGGGTTCTATCAAGGTCTGTTGTCTTTCCTGGAATAGCGGTATAAAGGCCTTAGCATAAAAGACAAGACCTGATAGCCTGGCCAGATAGATGGACTAGATAGACGATACTTTCTGCTAAATAGGTCCTTTAAGGCTGAGACAAGGTGTCTATCTGTCCTTTAGTAGTGGGCAATGGCTGGGTATATTGGGGCTATCCCTTAATCTAGACGAGACCTCATTGGAAGGAAGCAATATCTCCCTCAGACCAGACCTTAAAAGAAGGAAGAGATGCGAACTAGACCATACATAATGTCCCTTAAGGATCCTTGTAAGGTTGGATCAAGGTATTATGACTGTCTTTGAAGAGTGGTTATTTCTGCGAGATGAAGAGCTCTCTAGACGATTCCTTCCTTACCTGAATACCTATTTCAATTGCATTAAAATGCGCTTTATAGTGGCTTTTACCCCTTTAAGGTAATAAGTCAAGTCAGAAAACCTTTCCTTTTCATTAGGCAAGTCAGAGAAACCCTTTTCATTAGGCAAGTCAGAGAACCTCACTACTAGGCAAGTCATAAGGCAAGAACTAGAAAAAGGCAAGTCATAAACTAGAGAACTAGAGATGGGTCATCTCCGATCATCGTCGATATCTCCGTTTTAAAAGTTCGCACTAATATAAGGTTGGGAATATATCCTTAACCTACCTGCACCTTATCTCAAGCCTGGGATGGTATTAGTAAAGGAAGAAGAAAAGTACCTAACCCGGCCGGATAGATAAGGTTGGAGATATCTCCTTACCCATATCCCCAACTCCATATCTAGCTGGTCTGACCTGGTCCCCCTGAAGGAAGGGGAAGTACGGTTGATGTTAGGCTAGTGTCCCTAAACCCCCGGAGAAGTCTAGCTATCGGGAGGGAATAATATAAGTGGCTATCGGAAATAAGTAAGTAGCTATAGATGAGGGAAAGGGAATAAAAGGGAAGTGGAATAGAAAGCCAAAGAGATATCCATCTATATCTGTCTTTCCAGTTACCTTCAGGCAGGGAGAAATAACTAGAGATAGGGATAACCCAGTAACTAGACAGGGATAAACCAGTAACTAGAGAGGGAAAACCCGGTAACTGGAGACGGGGATAACTCGATAACTAGAAATAAAAAAGATAGACCAAGCCCCAATAAAATCTACAAAATAATAGGCCCCAGATAGGTAAGGAAGGTAGGTTTGGTACTACCTTATAAATAGAGGATGGTAAGATAGATAAGGTGAGAGAGATAACATACATAATAGAGAAAGAATGATAAGATAGATTACAAAGTGATACCCTAACACTTATCTATATACGAAACGATCACCAAAGACTTATCTAAGAAAGGTCCTAACAACGCCTTAACGAAAGGTCCTGACAAAGCCTTATAAAGGTCCTGTATTATTTTAACCCACTTCATCCAGTCGTTTGTTCACCCCATGAAAATAGTATGCTATGGAGTTCTATTTTCTCTTTATTAACTTATAAGTTACTCATCTGGTAGGGGGGGGCAAGGAAATAAGGAAGGGGTCCTGTTATTTATGCTCCTTACCTATATGGTATATAACCCTAAGTAATTAATGAAAAATGTAGTAACTAGAGAGAGCCAAGCAAGCACTTTGATTCTATTCTATGATTTTCATATAATGACCTAGAGAGATAAGAGAATAACGAAATATGGTCTTGAAGGCTTGAGTAATTACTATAATAAGATAGCAAGCATAAAGAGAAGTGAAATAAAGCATAACCTCGTCTTATTTAAGTAATTACAACTCCACCTTTTTGGGGTATGTTTTCTCTTTTTTTTCTGCACTCACTTACTTATCTCAAGCTTACTTACTTATCTCCTTGGCTTGCCCTGGCTAGTGACCGAAATAGAGTGAGTGAATACTTAAAGGAGTGGAGTGACCCCTCGTAGTGTTAAGAACCCTTACCTGATAACCCTAATGAGGCCCTTATCTGAATTCCCCTAAAGGTGAATATATTTAGTGTCTTCGCTAAATGAGGGCCGCTCGCTTGGCTTGCTTGCAGAGAACGCCTGGGGATCAGGAATAAGAGGAACGACAGCTTGAGCGCCTTCCCCTTCACTTCTTGATCCATTCATTAGGGAGCCGGAGGGAGTCAGACTCCTGGGTCTGGGGGATCCTCCACTACCCTAGTCTCATCTTTCTCCCTCTTGGTACATTAGTACGGGGTCGAAACGTGGTAGATTCTCTCGAACTCCTCCTGGGTGGGCCAGCCCGCCAATTCATATTGAAGCTGCAATTGCTCTTGAAGCAAAGGATCAAGGTCGTGGTGAAAATACAGGCCTGCTACAGATGTTGTGGAGAGGCACCTTCGGAATGTCCCCACCCCAAATCCACAGAGCTGGATCCCTACCTAAACCACGCCTATAGCTACCCACGACCCAAGGCAAAGAGCTATATCGATTAGTCGGAGGATTTCCTCACTGTGCAACATCGCTTTTTTTATTTATTCATGGGTCCGCTATTAATAGCTAGCTATTAACATTCACCATCGAGATGGATACCACACTCCTTGTTGCCGCCCACCAAAATACCTGGATCTGGAAAGGGGTATAAAGCACCCACCTCTGTCTAGGATCATTTACATACTGATCATTTGCTGCTTAAAGAATATAAAACTTTTTATATATCTATTTATACCAATAGGATTTACTGGCAGTGCTTTCTGGTCCGGATTCATGCTAGCAAACGGATTGGAAGCGCCGCTCACCTTAAATATAGAAGTTCCATTGCGTTGTGTTTGGGTAGATAATTCTTAGTAAGAGGAATCGCCCTAACAACTACTTAAGGGAGAGGGCAAATGAATGCTATAGAAGGGATGAATTAATCCCTCCTAAAAATACGAATTGATTGCTGGATCATTTCATTCTACGTAGACAGGTTCCAATCAGTGATCACCTTGGTTGGCCCCTTGGGAGGAAAGGGAGTGCATGGGAGTGGTAGCGAGGGGAGCATCCATCTTGTGATCATTTCACCATCTATCCATCTATGGCTTATTAGTTGATAAACCCTCCATCTCCTACTTTAGGAGCTTGGGCCTAGCTTAATCGGGGGAACTGAACGCAGTACATTCCAGCCAGGATGTGGGATGCACAAATCTGTTACAAAACGGGCGGCAATCAATAGAAGGGAAAATATCCAGACGCGGCTAAACCTTCTTCCCCCGATTCCCCGCCAGACATGGTTCCTGGTTCTGGGTACAGCGGTTAGACGAAACATGCACTCGGAAGCACACTCTTTCATGCCATTATTGGAAAGGAAAGAGGTTGAATAACTTAGTTGCTTTCCTTGTCCATACAGGGTTCTAATAATATGGATGGAGGGTTGCCAATAAGTAAGGAAAGGAAAATCCAGTCGCCGACTAATAACAAACCCATTTCACGAGGGAGAAGTCCAGCCGGTCGCCGACTAATAACCAGCTTTAAGAAACTCCGAAGTTTCATTGACCTAACGAACTACTTCATTCAGTAGTTGGGCTAAAATATACGTAGACTTTGAGAGAGTAGTGACTTTGAGAGAGTGTTGTCTTCTCTTATCTCTCTAGTTACTTTATTATACGTAATTATGTATATAATAGCAGAAATGCATAATTACATATATAATTAATGCATTGTTGAAGGGTTGACCTTCCCCTAAAAGACAACTCTTCGTTATCGGTTAGTTAGAGAAACTAAGATCATATCTGTGATATTTAGATAAGGAAATAGTGTTTGGGGGTTTGATCAGGACCTTACCTTATTGGGTGGACCTTTCCAGGACCTTTGGTTATGGTGCCTTTCCTCTACTATTACTATTCTATAAGGGGCAAGCCTGCCTCCTCCCGGTCTCAAGATGAGGGAGAGCCTATAATCCAATGGTGAATATCGAAGTGTCTTTCGAGGATGGCTACCCGCGCCCGGTAGCTAATCTAACCATTAGCGCTTGAGCGGAGCCAATGGGGAGGTGTGCACGCTCGATGGATGCAATCAATGCCTTACGAACCATCAGTGCGTTACAAAGATCAATAGCGATGGACTTAAACTGATCGATCTATTCTACCAGTTCAGGAAAGTTATAACCTTGCGTTAGTGAGGCACGAAGTGCTCTAAAGACATAAGGAGAGCGAGGCACAAAAGTGAAGAAACCTAACTAAACGTTCATGAAATACTTCGTTTCCAGTAATAAGGTAAGCATAATTACATATATAATTATATATATCTTTGTATAGGATAATATTATTCGATACATGTTTTCTTTTCACATTTTAATTTGACTTATTATAAAGCAAGCTCGAACAAGCCCTGGTTCATCTCCCAGCCAGATTGGACCAGCTTCGTCAGGTGATTTCTCCCAGCCCTCGGGTTCAACCAGCTCCTTAGCTCCCTAGCTAGTTTTCCAGCTAACAAGCCAGCTCCTCCATTTCTATTTCCATTTCCTTAATCATCTATAATTTGAATAAGAGAACTTAATAGGTTTTTAACTACCTCCAAAGAACCTGATCCTCCAACAACTCTAGGTTGTGCTCCTTGCATGCTCCTCCCCGGCCATAGATAGTTAACGATATTCTGGGCAGTGTCACTGCTACTTGTACCATTCCCTACCGCAACAACAACTTCTTGTAACGCTTCCAATGCTTCCTGAAAGTATACATTCTGTTTAACCGCATCAAACCCAAGACCTATAGGGATGGATTTTATAATCTAGGTAGGTCCTCTAGTGACATCATCACCATCGGTTTGAGCTCCCCCTCTAGTTATCACATTTATCCTAGGGTCCTTGCTCTCAGAGATTGTCCTTGGATCGAAATTTACTAGATTCACATTGTGCTACGACATCTTGGCTTCCCACTTCGCCAACAGGTCAGGACAATCCTCAGTCGCATGACCTATGTTTCTGTAGTGGGCCACATATAAATCTTCTTGGTTGAGCACATTCTCTGGAGATATGACCTATCTCATCACTGTTGTATCACCTCACAGGGCCAGTTTTTCCACCGCCTCTTCCTCCTCGAGAACCTCCTCCATATCCTCCCCTATATCTGCCTTTACCTCCTCCTTCGGCTTGACCAGTGTTGGCTTCTTTCACACGAAATGAGCTTCTTTCGAACCTCTCTGCCAGTGCATGTAGGGCGTGACAATTCTCTGTACTATGGGTGTTTTCTCTGCAGAAGTAACAGAGTAGGATTGCAGGGGTGGAGGTATACTTCTGGAGCATCAGGCAGAGCTGTGGGGTTGCCCATAGGCCATGTAGATTTCACAATACTCCCTGGCCAGTTTACCTGGAAGGCTAGTAGGTGCTGGAGTTAGGTTAGGAGCTGCAACCTCGGTCCTAAGTGAGGGGTAGTAATTGACAATATGTCCCTCCACCTTGAAGATTATGCACCATACCTTTTCTATTTTTACCTTGGATCAGTTCATCTCCTGAATTGGCTCCACAAAAGTTGACAGTTGGGACTGGAACTGTTCCAGCTCAGAAGTTGTGCTAGTCAAAGGCATAGTTTCTCGCATTGTCCCTAGATAGCCATTCATATATTCTCTCTTTATAGCCTATGCCAAAGCTTATTGCTGAGTAGTCCACTTCTGCTACATCAATGACACTCTAGTCAAGGGAAGAAGTCCCTGAGGAAACCACTCCTTGTGCTGGGTCTCATGGATAGGGTATGCCAATCTGGTGATCAGGTCACGGAACCTCTAATCATACTCCTATGCACTTTTTCCAATCATCTGCTTTATATCCTTTAGCTCCACACAACTCTGTTGTTCCGAATTCGGCATCTTAAAATTAGCTATGAAGCCTGTCTTTATTTCATCCAAGGTCTTGGCCGCACCCTAGGGATTAGTCTACACAAATTGAATATACCACTGTAGAGCCCTCCCCTGCAATGTGGTTTGGAACTCCACAAGCTTCGCATCTGAAGCAATAGTGCTCTTCACTCTCCAGATTGATTCACACAACAACCAGTGTTGTTCTACGTAATTATCGTCCCTCCCTGATAACTCAGGAAGGCACAACGTTGAACTAATCGTCACTCCATCCATGTTGCCAGTATAAGCACGTAAAAGAATGAATCCTTGTGGGCCTAGCTGACTAATCGAACTCGCTCCACCACTTTACTTAGAATGAAAATGAATGAAAAACTACACCTCCTATACTCTATTGTTCGACACTATTACTATCAGAACTATTCTTAGGTTGCATTCTCAAATCAAAACTAGACAAAAGAAGAGTGATTACCTAAGTTATCTGAAGTTGCGCAGGGGGTGATGATTGTGCTGGGCTAGCTCCACTGCTTCTAGGTTGTACCGTGTTTGCTACTCCTATTCCTTTCTCCTTGAACAGTCAGGACACATCGTCGAGTGCATCACCTTCTTGCGCCTCGACGATCATGGCCTCTCCCGTCGAATGATTAGAACTTTCCTTGGGTGCAATTTCCCACTGTAATGTCTCTGATCCATCAATCTGAACAGTTTCATCTATCTACTACACTCCTTCTACCGATCCTCCCTCTGGACAACCCATCTTTCTCTATTCCTCTTATTGGTCTTCTCTATACTACCAATCCTCGCTCTCTTAACCACTGCCTAGCTTTCTCCCCGCGTCTACGCAACCTTTCCAACTGGTTCAGTCATACCTCCATGCTCCCTTGTTCCTCAATGTGCCATCTCATCGCTTCAACTTCTCTGTTAATCTCCCGGGCCCTATTTAGCCACCACCTCTCGATTATTTCTCCCTGCTTCAAAGCTCGCCCCGCCCTCTCTTAAGATTTGCCTTCTTCCATAGTACCTTCTCCGTGTAGCTACTCATTCTTTCTAGTTCAATCCCAGGTAACCCCCGAGCATAAGGGTTTAAGCTACCATTACTGGCGGGAACAAGGGCATGTAATCCTCTTCCGAAAATCACTTTTTGACCCAGGTTGCGATTTCCTTCGACCCATGGGGGAATAAAGAAACGCTTTCACCCCGCTCCTTAAACCCAACTTGACTGGATGTCAGGAATTTTGAGCCTCACTTTTCACTCATATGAAGAACGAGAGTCAAACAACAAATCTTTGATAGATTGCTTTCCCGAATGCTTTAATTAATAGTAGGGCACAAAAGCATTTCCATTGGAGGGATTTAACGAGCCAACCTGATTGATTTCTGCACCGAAAGCGGAATTGTGAACCTAAAAGAGTTGAGCTTGGGGGTGGTATTTCCTGAGAAGAAAGGTCTGAAGTTCATCATCTTAGTAAGCTTTAGTCACGAATGTCGAAAACCATTAGTTTTAATATTCAAATATAAGAAGCTGGAGTGAGTTCTTTCTAATACATATCTAATAGTGGGAGATAGCCTTCGTTGAAGGCTCTATCGAAATTACGTACATGAAGCACGAGATCTGTTCCCCTCTATTCCACTCATGTGCTTTTCATGTGGCCCATTTCCAAATCATGTCCCGAAAATAATGATTATTTTGATCGGTGAATTACGACCACCGAGAAGAGTTATTTTGTGTAACGGGAGAAGTTACTTTCTTTGTTACCGAACATAAGTGATAATACGAATGGCTATGTCGATCGAAGGTCGGCTTCTCTTCACCATGATTCAAGATTGATGTTGATGAAAATGGAAGCTGAAGTGAGTCGGGGCCTCTGTCTCATCTCTAGCTACTAGTTCCAAGCTCGTGGCGAGGGATGTACCTAGCCAACAGAAGCGGCCACAGATTAGGATGTTCAATCCGAGAAGGTATAAAAAATCCCTCAATCCGAGGGCTTAAATAAGAATAGGGATAAACTTGATTCGTCTTGTTGACCTCTCTAACAGGGCGACCAAGGAAGTCATTCCAAGCATCGGAGTTTTGGAGCAGGGTGGGCCGACCCGAAACACCGATAGCGGTTAGCCCCGGAGCAAGACCTGGCATCAACCCCTTTCAAAACGCAGTGGAAAGAAGGGATTGGTCTTAGAGATGGAGTGAATGAGTTACAGTATTGGAGTTGGGCCACCAACCCGCCCTCCTGCTCCTCCTTATCTTTCTCCAACAGGTGAATCACCCAAGTGAAACAACATCTCTTCCTGGAACTGGCATATCACTTTCGGGTAGATTCCATCTATTCTTGCATGGGTAGAATCGCGAATGGTTGTATGCGTAGGGGAATTTCAGTACTCTGAACTCTACACTCTTACCATAATGAGAGCCGTCGTTAGGGAAGCTTAAACGAATCCCTGCTAGATATGCCGCTCATTCAACTGGTGGGCCAGTTCACGATTCAAATTCAGCCCGATTCTATTCGTTATTTTGTAGCTCGCTAGTTATGCAAAAAGGTTATGGGGAGGGGATTGGTTTAATCTAGAGATCTCGGCTTAGAAGGAGGATTGGTTAGAAGCTTGGTCAACTAGGAATTCGATGGAGTAGGCAAGGGGTGAGCATACACAGCGAAAGAGGGGTAGAGCTAATAGCGGGCGGCAGAGTCAATCGAGATGTGAATGCAAGCTTGGATAAAAATTTATTGCGTTACTGGCCCAGTTGGACCAGCCTATCTTTATGCGGACCCGTTCAAATCATAGTTATTGTGTTTCGAAATCCCTGTGCGTGCATAAGGCGGATGAAGCCTTTGGACTTAAGATCTGAAAGGGGCCCGAGTCTAGGAGTTACGCTACATGCATTAGCCTGGTAGATCTCTCGCTCACGAGGAGGAATCGTGGACCATCTCTGGACTAGATTCACAGGCTTGTGAAGAGGAAGAAGGGGAGCAAAGTCTATCTATTCCATTGATTCCCGTTGCATGAAGAGGCAGACTTCCTCTATAATTACAAGCTAGGTATGTATATGATACGATACACATATGCACTGATTCCCATCAGATGATGAGGCCTATTCCCGAATGAGAATAAAAATTTTGGGGGGCATTCATGTTATGCGAGCGAGTCTAATTAGACGTTATGGATGGATGCAGCAATCGCCATCTTTCGAGGCACACAGTTTACTCAAATAAGTTTCTATCTCAGGGGTGGGCCTGAAGTACTTTCTTTCATCTATCCGGAATCTGATGACACCGGGGATAGCGATAGCATGCAGATTAAGAGTATAGAAATGGCCCACCTATCATTTATTTCCACTTACCTCCATAATAATGTGGGGCAATTCCAACTGATTTTGGTTTTGCAAAAGGCAACTAATGGTTTATTTTGGTATATGGAACGATGCAAATGATGCGTCGCGCTCTTGCTCCTCAACTATCCGGGTGGGGAAGAGCGACCAACTGCTGGTCCAATTTGTTGATACAGTTGGGGAAGGTTAGGTGCATGAGATATGGCATAACCTCGATATTACCTTTTTCCACAACTTATTATTTCATATCCTTCAGACGGAGATAGATTGATTGGATCGTTCTCCTCTTTTCTATATAATAAGCTAGAATATATGAGCCATTGAATTATCGCATGAAATAGAAAGCTTGATTCCCGACATTTCCAAGATTCAAGTATATTCATGTATTGCGCGATCCGTAGTGATAAATCTGTACGAAGTATCTGCCGCCCCCATTGCTAAGAGAGAGAATCAATCACTAACTCTTTTTTTGATCGGGCGGATCTTCAAGAGAAGCATGGGAGCACGGGGAACCTCATTCAGCAATCCTCTAAGCTACTGCTAGCTATAAGTTGTTCATATTCCCCATTAGTTACTCTATGGAGGGGTATTCGTTTAGGAACAACTCAGGTTGGCACTTGGTAGTGCATGACAAGGTCATGCTTGGATCACCGGGTCCGTGAATCTGGAGGATAAATGGTTTGACTGCAACCCACATTATACAACAAGGGGCTAGGGTGCACGACGAATCCTACTCCTATCTACTCTAGCTTGCACTGGAGTCAATTTACCAAATGAAAATCTTTGACTTATAATGGCATACCATTTTAAGAAAGGTTCCTTTCTGTCCCCAGAGAAGCTGATGATTGAAAAGGTGCGAATGAGGTCTAAGTGGAGATTTTATCATAACCAGCTCGAAGTGATCTAGCTACTCTTACCAAATCCGAAGACTGCATCGTATAATAAAAGATATGCGTATTTCTCTGCTTCATCGAGACTAAATCGAGATTGAATCGAGGTCTAAGTGAAGATTTTCTCGTAACCGATGAATTGAATCTGGCTTTGATGGGTCCTATAGAATTTTTAGATCACATTTGCAGAGAACCGGAATCATTACTCCTCATTTGTAAACTCAGTAAACTCAACAAATCACAAGGAATCGAAACAGACTTACCCGAACATAGTGAGGGCAAGGAATCTCCTATCACTTAGCATTAGGAGCTCAATCTCTTCCTCTTTACTTCTTCTTAGCTCTTCCCCTTTACTTCTTAGAAACTCCTAAGACATAAGACAAGGAATATCTTATTTACAATAGGAAGAACAAGGAAACAATACTTAACTAGAACTATCACTCCTCCTAGAACAAACCTCATATCTTACAAGAG
>ML818716.1:40156-60007 GCA_009831015.1 Picea engelmannii | reverse complement strand
CAACCTCATCAATGAACTTGGAAGTAATTACAAATATGGTTTTACATTGTTTAGTTACTTGCAATTTAGCATCCTCACTCACCCAACCCAATGGATATGCTTTCACAAGAGGTGTGGTATTTAAACCCAACTTATTAACAATTTCTTTAGAAATTAAATTTACTTGAGATCCATTGCCAAACAAAGTATCTATCTTTGTATGCTTTGCTATGACTCTTATATGAAAAATCCCAGATTAAGAACACTTTCCAATCTAGAATATTGAACTGAAGAACTGTAACTAGTAGTAGATATACTGATGCAGGAGCATCTCCAGCAAAGTGCAAGTGGGAGACAACTTAGTGCACTAGCGCACATTTTGAAGTGATAATTTTGAATTTATGGAGGCGTATCACGCAAACATATGAAAACATTTTACTTTATGAACATATTTAATGTTTTGGAGTTGGACGATCGTGTGAGAGAGATGGAGGATGTATTTTATTTAATGAAGATGCTTGCAATATAGATTTGATGCGTTTGATCTTATTTGTCTGTCATAAAAAAATATTGTAATAAATCCTTAGTAGTTGAAATATTTTATTTCGATAGGATAGCACTAAGGTAGCTTGGAGGGAAATCTCAAAGCGCTCATGTTATATAAGTAAATTTATTGCTTCTCAAAGGAGGCTGCTGATGGTTGTTGTTGATAGTTGTTGCCATTGTAGCTGAGAGTTGTAGAGTTGCTAAAGAGAATTGTATGAATCCATGTACATATCAGTTGAATGAATATAACAAAGGAGGATTCTTCCAAATGTTTGGTGTTGTTGTATCTATCTGCATGAATGAATGGTAGGATTTCTGCAAATTTGCAATTCTCTGTTATTTCTTATTCTTATGTTATGAATGGATTTACATGGTTGAATGTATGAATATGTGAGATAATAGATAAGTTTCAATTGTTTCTCTTCTACGAGCATGTACAAGGATTAAATAGTGTCTGCAAGGTGTGCATTGACAGAGTTTGTTTTGAATCAGAAGCTCAGAAGAGATAACGTGAAACTTTTGTATGCAAGAAGTGCATAATTGTTCGCAAGGTGTGTGTTGATAGAGTCTATACTGACTCAGAATTTCAACAGAGATAGTTGAAGGTGTGTGTAGGAGGAAACATGCTCAGACTCATATTGTTCAGAAGGAATCATTTATCCTTTGAGAATTGTTGCAAGGACTGCACGGTCACCCTTCAAGAGTCAAGTCGAAGGAAGTTGTCACAAGGAGTGCCCAGAGTTGATACTTGGTTAAGTATCGAAGGAATCATTCTGAGAAGTTCAGAGTGGGGAGGAGGAAAAATTCCAAGAGAGATAACTTGGAGATTTATATGTAGAGAGTGCATATTGTCTGCATGGAGTGTGTGACAGAGTCTTTTGAATATGAAGCTCAGGATGAGTAGTGCAAGTGTGTTTGCAGAAGAGTGCAAGGAACTGCCACAAGGTGTGTGCAGTCATCCACAAGAATCTAAGTTGTGGAGGAAAAAACCTATTGCAAGGCGTGAAAAGGATAAGTTTCGACGAAGTGTTGAAGAGAAATTCCCTAAGGAGCAAACATTCGAGAAAGAACAAGTTTAGGAGGGAGAGAGGAGAGAATCCTTCAATAGAGTGGATCTTGTTGAAGATTCTCCAAGTTAACGAGAAAGATCCATCTAGGAGGGAGCAAAATCACTCCATACTGTCAGATTTGGGAGAATTGCACGGAGGTTAGTCATAGAATCCCATCGAGACTTCATGGTTCATAGGTTTAGGAGTGTTTAAGAATCGGGGTCGCTGAAGTCGTGAAGTCACGAAGTGAATCCTATCCATTGGATCGAAAGAGGATACGTGGCAGCAGTTTGGAGAGTTCGAGAGATAGAGTTTGGAGGAATTGCGTGGAGCAAGAGGAACCTTCATGAAGTTGTGAAGACCTAAGTAGTTTGGACCATCAGAACCAGGACAACACGTTGAAAATATCCGTGTGTTTTGGCAGAAGGTGTTCAGAAAGAAACAAGGGTGGAGGTCGTAAAATCGTTGAAGCTGAAGTTACGAAAGGAGTTGGCCCACGGTCATAGCTTGTGGTCACATTAGAGAAGGATTCTAGCGTGGGGGATAGTACTCACAAATTGGTGTTTCCAAAAGCATCAAAGAGAAGAGTTGCGAGTAATTTGAATATGCAGGTAACATCAATGGGACCTGTGTGTCATTGTTCAGGGTCTATTGAAGGCCCAAGAAGCCAATTCAGTTTGAGTGTTTTGAAAATCCTTGACCGGGAGTTCGCAGAATCCTCAGGAGGGAAGGGGGGATGCATCATATACCTTTATTTCCCAATTTTGTGATTTTAGTTTCATCTCATGAATATAATCCTAGATCTTGTTGATTTGTTGCAATTGTCTTTTGTTTCGCATTGTCCTAGAAATTCTTTGGTAGAATCTTTGGATGCAACTTCCAACACTTTTCCTCCTCATGTCCTTTCTTCTTTCAGTGAGAATATGTCGACTTCTCTTCAAATTTCTTCATTGTAATTGACGTCTTACTCTTCCCTTTTCCCTTCGACTGCTTCTCGAATTTATGTGGCTTCTTATCCTCAAACACATGATTTCCCTTGCTAGCCTCAAGATGAGTATCTTGCACTGACACTTCGTCAATATTAGTAGGATTAAACATTAATATAGTATGTTGAAGATATGAATTTATACCACCAATATATTTTAGAAGAGTTTCACGAGTATATAATGGAATTCTCAAAGACAATGCTTTCTTCTTGAATTCTTGTGTATAAACTTGAACATTTTTCCATTTTGTTTTTCTTAGATGTTTTCAATCAATTATTGATGTTCACATCTAATCTAATGGACAAATGTTTTTCTTAATGCAACAATAAATTCAACCAAGAAGAAATTATGTTACCCTATTGGATGAGATCAGTTTGTGTCCTACTCTCCCAACATATCAATGTTGTACTGCCCAGCCAAAGAGTAACCAACTGTATATTTGCAGTTTCATCCACAATTTTTGTACCCTACAATATACTTCAATCTATTTGATCCAATTATCTATATTTTTTGCATTCAATTCTCCATCATAAATTGACAAATCAAACTTTACATCTAACTTTAATAAAGGAAAACCATGCGCATGAGAATGAGAAGACTTCTTAAAAGGTTTCTTCTTATGAGAAAAATTTTCACTTTCATCAGAAGATGATGATGATGGGGTCTAAGGAGGATTTGGAGGTTCTTCACCTCATCCTTATCCTTCAAATTTTACTACTGTTTTAGCTTCTCCTTGAGCCCTACGGTACATTTCTTCCACCATTGTCTTCATCTTGAGAAGTTCCTCCATCATAGCCTCGAGGATCATTGTAGGATCTTCTCCTCCTTTATATGCCATTCCTCATTTTCAAAATTCTCTTTAAATTTCTGGGTTGAAGTCTTCAAGTGTGCCTTCACCTCGCTTGGATTTGGACCTCGTACGCATTCACTTGCAAATACCTGTCAAACCTGGCTCTGATACCAAGTTGTTTTGAAAATCCTTAGATTTCAAATTAGTTCTTAAACCATATATTAACATCCAACCTAATTCAAAAATCATGATCGTTATGACTATTTTCAATTTAACATGTGAATCCATTTACTTATCCAAAAAATCATTACCTGATAAATAACTTTCCTTATTAGTGTTGTTTTTATTTCTCTCAATTTCAACATTTTAACTTCCGCAATTTATTTATCTGTTAATGAAGTTTTGGATAAGTAAGGGGATTCACATGTTAAATTGAAAATTGTCAAAGCAATCATAATTTTTTAATCATGTTGGATGTTAATGTATGTTTTAAGAACTAATTTGACATCTAAGGATTTTCATATCACTATAGCAAGCCTGGGCATTTCATAAGAGACTACAATGAAGAGAAAAAGAAGAAAAAGAAGGAAAATAATGATTCTGATAATGAGTGTGAAAAATATTCTCAGGAGGATGGAGGAGATGCCTTTGTTGCATCTTTGGTAACCCATGTAGGACAGCATCTATGTTTTATATACTTTGGAGATTATTTTCATAAGACTTCCTATCGATACTAGTTTTCATTGTAAGAGAAATATGATGGTGGAATGGTATACTTCGGTGATGACTCTCCTCTTCACATATGTAGACCTGGAAATTGTAAATTCTATGTTCTTGGAAAGCATCATTAGGCACCCTTTGACTCTAGAAAAGCGTGGAAAGCATAGAACCTCCTCGATCTAGTTCACATTGATGTCTTTTGCATCAATCTATCTTACCTCATAAGTGCAAGGTATATATTAAATTTCATGGATGATCTCCTTGTTTTACTTGCATTTACTTTCTAAAGAATAAGAATCTGGTCTTTGAAAAGTTCAAAGAATTTAGAGCCTTTGTTGAAAATCAATGTGGCTGACCCATCAAGTTCTTGAGATTAAACAATGGCGGTGAGTATGTAAATCGACCGTTTGAAGAATACCTGGTTCAATCTGGTATTAACTAACAACAATATATTCCTCACACACCATAACAAAATGGTGTCAGAGAATGAAAAAATTGGACATTAGTGTAACATACCCACGATGAGGCTAAAAATAAAAAAAAATGTCCTCCTTCTAGGAACAAATTATCTCTCTCCACGGGTTCTAATTTGGAAAGTCTGAGACTCAGCCTAACCCTCCGGTCAAGATTCTTCAATTCTCTAAGTCAAACAAGACTTTGAGACCTTGATATTCTCACCTCTTAATCAAACAAAATCCCTTTCGACCTTTGGTGCAGTACTTATCATACCCGCGACTTTATCCTTCGCGCTTCAGTGAAGTCTCAGATTTGTCATTAGCCCCTTTTCTCTTGGCCCCTCCTTAGATGTGAACTTGGGAAATGCCTCACACAAACACACAATTGTGGGCACGACCAATTGCGAGCGAAGCCAAACTAATTTTTGGCCCACAATTCTCCTCGAGCCTCCATGTGTCCTTTCTCCAAAATTGTGGTTTGGATTGTGGCCCGCCCTCAACTTTTTAAAGTTCACACACCTCCAACCCCCAAAATTATATGGGACCATTGGTCTCACAATATTGACGGTGTCTCTGAACTGACGGCTCAGATATATCCCTTTAAAAGCTGCGGATCAGATCTGACCTCTTTCAAATCAATGACTGTAATTTGTTTCAGAATTCCAGACTTCGGAATTCTCAAGTGTCAAACTTTTCTTTCTTCCATATGTCAATCTTCCAGATTCGATGATTTGCGGACACCTGTCCTTCTCAAGCAATGGATCTACCTCCACGTGTCCCTATGGATCTGGCGATCCAGATTCACTTCGGGTCTTCAGGGTTTAGAAATATTAACTCTGAAATGAAACCCCAATACAATTTACCCGGAGCTCGCGATCCGTTGACAAGTGTCTCCTCACAGATCAACGACTCTCGATTCTTCGACCCTTCGACGTTTCATCCCTTCGGTGCTTCAGCCTTCAGGATTTTCAACTCTCAATATGAAACTCTCGAGGTGATTCCTCCGAATTCCACGATCTGTCGTCACGTGTCCCTCTGGATCTGACGGTTTAGATCTCCTTCGGCTCTTTGGGATTCAGGAACCTCAAATCTGAAAATTTACTTTCACCCGAGGAAAATAGATCTCGACCATGTGTCCCTTTCATTCTGATGGTTGAGATTTACTTTGGGACTCCGAATCTCTAGGCTTCAGGAGTTTCAACTCCCAATATGGAACTCTCGAAGTGATTTCTCTGGAGTTACTGATCTTCTGACATGTGTCTCCTCATGATCAATGGACAGGATAAACTTCAAGAATTTAGGACCTTGGCCAGTCCACCCTCTAGTAAACACAAACATTAAAGTTCATGCACCTTACCTTAGATCAAACGATTATCATCCCTTCATGCTTAGATCCGACAGTTAGGATCTGTTTCTTCCCAGTGTTTCTCCTCTGCTTCCCTAGACGCTGATCTAATGGTCCAGGATTCTCCCCACAACCATTCTGTCAGCCGCTGTCACTCCTCCTTCTGAGATTTTAACGTCTTCCAACTTGGGAGAGTTTGGTATAGGTTTAAAGGCCTCAGCCTTCGTTCCTTGTGTGAGTCTGGATATCTTGGGTCTCACCTTCATTCTTGAAAACATTATCTCTTCTGAGCTTTCCGATTCTCTCAGACCGACGAGACTGAGGGACTCTGTTACTCCCCAAATTTCCAAAAGGGCTCATGACCACCCATCTCGCAACTATTCATGGTCTGGAGGTCATGATCTGACCGGTACTGAGGTGTCCACCGATCGACGGTTCACAACAATTGCGAGGTACCAACATGCATTCTCTTTATCAGAGAACTTAACGTCCACAATTTGGAAGTACTCGCCCAACTTAGTCGAATTGAATTCGTTGATCTTCCATCCGACGAGATCAACAACAATGGTGAATTGTGGGCAGCGAACTAGCGCATCCGCTACTTTCACCTTCGCGCTCCACAATGATTCCCCTCCCCCGATCTCCATCCATAGATCGATGGTCGTAACAATTTGACATCTAAGAGATTCAAGTTCCAAGGTTCCTAGACCCAGGTCATGTGGATATTCATATAACTCTTGGGCTATGATCCCCGCTCTTAGTTGGGTTTTTGGTTAAGGAAATAGGTGCAGGTTCAGAGTCTCCTAGACTATTGATCTGAAGGGAACACCTTCCCAAATTGTATAGCTTTAAGCTCTGAATCAAGGCAAGGTAAATTGTGAGGTTACCAAAATGGTAGCTATGCTAAGAATCTTTCTCTGACTCTGGAACGGTGATGTAAATCCCTGGGGAAAGCATCTTCAAGAAACTAAACTGGGGCATATGGAAAATCAGGAAGAAATATAGGCTCTCAAGGGAACAACCACATACTCATAACTTAATCATTTAATACATAGAAATAACCCTTTATATACATATAAATACTCGCATGCATCAATTGTTTACAATTCAAAACACAAGGAAAGAAAACACTTATCAGAACCATAGAGTGTGATGCGACCGCTGAAAGGGGTGCTCATTTCAACCCAACCATAGGCTCAGTCACTCCTAATGTATTTATCACTGGACACCCTCGAGCTTAAACCACGATGCTTTGAGATTCAATATCTTACTTCCATCTCAACGGAAGTTAGGGACGAAGGTTACTCTCCTTCTCCCAACTTAATCTCTATTTTTTGTGATCAGAACTCACTATTTCTCTTTCAGTCCTTCCTTGGACCTGAGATCTTCCTCTCTCATCTTTGCATTTTCTTCGCAAGTCTACCTATACCCACAACACTTCCTTTCTTTCCTTCCTAAGCAAGATTGTGTGTGGCTCTAATTCCCAGTCTGTGGTCAGGTCTAGAAGCCTTACATATGGGAAGTCTACCCCACACCCTCATTAACTCTTGAGGATGCCTTCCCACATACCAACCCGACTGTAATTCATTCTTAGGTCAGAGGGTTTTTCTGATATGAGAAATTAATTCCATGACGGTACTAGTTCGGTGGAGGTTAACGCAACCATTTTTGGTCCCCTCCACCACCTTTCAAATCATTTTGTGGTCTCTCTTAGCACATCCCCTCTTTTAGTAGCCATGCAACACATAACCATTTTCTATTAAAATAACATAATTTACATTCATCAACCTTCTACACGAGGTCCATCAAATCAAACATTCACACTTTTAAGTTTTCCATAGTTCCTGTTAGTCTCTATTTTGTCTTGGTTTAGTGAGAAACCCTTGTCCTAAAACCCTCCTTACCCATTCTTCATTTTCTGTTTTCAGTCGATTTCAAATTTTCTATTTTGGCATTTTGTGGTTTGCATTACAGTCTTTGATAATTTATTTTAAGTTTGATTTTGAAAACACATTGTTTAAAATTGAGGTATCTCCTTATATGCCATTTGAATTTCAAATTTTCAAGTTTTTATAAGTTGTTAAATGCGCTACGGGAATAAGCCTATTCCTATAGCACCAAATAATCATGCCATGATATGCACCTGCCATCCCGATTTCATTATGATGTCACGAATCGTGGATTGAGAGTTCGTATGCATCCACGAAAGACTTGGAAATCATTTCCAAATCCGACGGTTTTAGAATTTAATTGTTGTGTACGCACATAGGACTCATTTCAAATTACTCATTTCTTGATGATCATTATATGTTACCTGTTCAAGTTGGATTATTTCAGGCTTGCAGTGAGGAATGCAGGTATCCATTCAAAGCAATAGTATACACTAACAATTGCAGGTGGCGAATTTGGAACCCGAGGATGACAGTTGCAAAATTGTGTTTGATGGCGCCTAAGAGGAGCAGACATGTTGCTAGAATAGAACCAGAGGGTGCCTAACTTCTTGAAGCCTATCCTCAGATTTCTTAGAGGTTCAGAGACGTCGGGTGGTTTGAGTTTCTCACCACTTTTCAGGGTTATGATGAGTAGGTTTCCATGGAGTTCGCTCTGAATTTCGATGGTCACGAGGTCAAAATTGGTAAGATGTTGATGCTAGTGACAGAGAAGACTATCAAAAAAGCTTGCAGGCTCATGGTTGGAGGGGAAAGATGGTGGAAGAAAGAGTACATGGTTACTGAATTTGTAAATCAATTCCTCCTTCCAAATAAGCATAATCGATATTGGAGAAGGGGAATACCTCGTAGTTGGGTTCAACTTGAATGGCACAATGCTCTGGTCATGATTCACAGGTACATCACCTGTGAAGGAAGGTTTTCATTGGTCTATATCTACCATATCAGAATACTAATGCACTTAAATGGTGATTACCCTTTAAATCTCCCTTATTTTCTGCTTAAAATCTTGACAAAGATGTCCAAGAAAGTGCAGTCACTTTCTACCAATGCTAAAAGCAGTCTATTCCATCAAGTTCTAATTAAAACCCTAGTCGTGTCTGCTTTGAATGAATTATAGAAGCCCTGGAGCTAGCTCATGCAATCCTTAAACCCTATCACTCAGCCCAATAAGCAGAAGAAAGGAAGAGGAAGGAAGACCATCACACAGAGCCGAGATATGTCTGATGAAAACCCTGTGAAATATGAGTCTTCTGATATGAAGGTGACTAGGAGATGCATACGTAAAAGACCTAGATGGGAGCCCGAAATTGAAATGTTTCCTGAGGAGGATGCTAAAGGGGAAACAGATTCAGATAATGATCTTGTTGCTTAAACTATAGTCAATCTTGAAATGCCCTCAACTAGCAAAAGAAGTGTTGAAACCAAAGGGAAAAAGGTTAAAGGTGTGTGTGTATCACAGAAACCTTGAAGAAATTCGACTAGGGTGACCAACAAGTATAGGATGAAGTCAAAGGCAATGTTCGATCCGTCAATCAAATAAGAAAACACCATAATCATAGAAGATGATTCTGAGACTGATGAGGCAAGTACAAGGAAAAGGGGAAAAAGGACCCCATTACCCAAGAAATATGTCATCAAAGGAAAAATAATACTTACACCACCTACAGGCCCTATAACAAGAGCCTCTACTAGGTTAGAAAAAGCCAAAGAGATGGCTAAAGGCATCAGTAAATTCCCTGAAGAAAAACATGATTACTTGGAAGACTCAGATCACTTACTAGATGTACCTGGAGGTTTAGATTCATCAAGTTCCGAGGAAGAACATAACTCAGAATTAGTCTCAAAGTACTAGATTAAAGCCAAGGAACCTAGTGTTGCCTTGAACCTAAATGAAACTACACCTTCTGAAGAATGCTCAGGAATTAGAGTTAAGATTAGAATTGATAAGGAAAAGATCAAGGAGTTTCAGAAAACAATAAAAACATTAAAGAAGGAGAAAGCGCAGATAGAACAGTGGAATTCTCACCAACAAGAAAGGATTCAAGGTCTTAAAAAGAAGAAGAAAGAGCAAAGGCCATTTCTTAAAGAACTCAGGGAGATTAATTTCAGACTCTACTGGCACAATGTTGTGCTAACCACAAAGCTCAAGCAGAAAAATGACAAAGCCACTGTTGTGATTATATCCTAGAGCTAACATGGAGATTTGTTGCAAGCATGTTTAAATGTTTTCTAGGAAATATGGCAAAGCCTACTCATTTTGGTCAATGAAATGATAAGACTTTGATCTGTTTTACAGAATCAAACAAAATTCCTATTTTGCAAAGTCAAATGTAATGCTGACAATATTTGCTATATCAAGCTATTGAGTTGTGATCTATTTTGGGGTAGTAGAATCTCTTTTTGGGTGAACTACCTTAGGTGTTAGATACTTTTTTATTCTATTCATTAAAGGCTATACTAGATGATAGGATCTGAAAGTTTTATAGATAGTTTAAATAGACAGAAGAAAGACCATGTTCTGGTCGAAAATTTGGAGATCTGGAGAACCTTTTTGTGGATCTCATTGTAAAAGGCATTTATTTTCAATTGACACTTAATAGAAAATGAATATGGATGGTTAGACATTCTTTTTTCTACTCTGCTATTTCTTTATTCATGCTTTAATTCATTATTTCATATTGCAATGGTTTTTGATTCTTGATTGTTAATTTATACAGTGAAAATTTTGTTGTAAATATAAATTTCAAGTTATGATATGAAGCTGATAATATTATTTCTTTATGATATATTGAGATGAGAACTCTTGTGAAGTTGAAAAATTGAAGACTTCATATTCCTTTTTCTTAAATTGGTTTAGTCCATCTATGTGTCTACCTATTATTCAGCCAGTGGGATATGCTATGTTTTGATCCTGATTTTCATGTCATGCTGTAATCTTGACCTAGTTTTCAACCACCCTACAAAAACCAAATCATAAAACCTTAAAAATAATTTGCAGTAAATGAATGATGCCCTAGCTTTCCCTCTCACAGTCAAGTGAAACTTTAGGGACTAACATTTTTGGTGTCGTTGCCGGGGATGAAGAGACGAAGATATCTTCCCTGGGGAAACGACAAGTTGAGATTCAGATCTTGATGGTGAACAAGATTTTGAACATTATATAAATACTGTGATTATTCACCTGGTCACTCCTCTATGGTAATTATGGCTCCTAAAAGAGAAGGTAAAGGACCTAAAATTCCTCTAAATCCTCCATCATCCAATAAGAGACCAGTAACCAGGAAAAATCCAGATCCCGAGCCTATAGCAGCAGTGCCAGATCCTGAAAATATACTAATAAAGCCTAAAGTTCTTTTTGGTCAGTCTTCACTTTCAAAAGGGAAATTATCTTCAGAAAATTCTCAAGCAGAATCTTCTAAAATCATCAAAACCCAATCAAATGAAGATTTGAAACCCGAAAGTGAAATTAAGCCTGTTGTTGAGTTTGATACAGTTTCATTCCCTTCAAACGTTTCAGAATTAAATCCAAAACGAAAAAAGTTGCTTATTGAACTCATTAAACAAGAATATCCAGACTTCTTTCCTGTAACTGAAAATTCAAGAGGTCCCGACACAGGTATTAAGAGTGAATCAAAGACACCTTCATCATCTTTTGAAACTTTCTCATCTGAGGATTTTAGATCACAATATTTTTCTTTTGAAAATCCTTTGTTTCTCACCCCATTAGCTGATCATAGTCCAGAAGAGAAATCTCCATCTGCTGAAGATTAAGACTCAGTGACAGTACATATAAATTGTAATATACAAGGGACCCTTTCACTTGCAGAATCATCAATCTTTCTCACTCCCAAAACTCTAAACACAACTAATATGGCTGCAGACAGAATGGACCAAATAGTTGCAGCTAGGTATGCTCCCCTGGTACTTCCACAAGTTATGTATGCTTTTCCACCAAATGATTATATGAGATATTTGCCCAGATTTAATGGAGATGGATCATTTATTGTTGAAGATCATTTGAGTTTGTTTTATAGTTTTGCAGACAATTTCAATGTAGAGCATGCTGATGTGTGGATGAGATTATTCGTACAGAGTTTAAATGGGGAAGCAAGAAAGTGGTTCAGGATTTTGTCTACTAATTCAATAGCTGATATTGTAGCTTGAGATGAGGCATTTCTCAATCATTGGGAAGAGAAAAAATACTTTCAATACTACATTATTGAATTCGGTGATTTAAGGAGGAAACAAGGTGAATCAATACGTGATTTTACCAAAAGGTTCAACCAGATGTATGGTAAAATTCTAGAGGAGATAAAACCTTCAAAGACATCAACTAAAATCACTTTTGCTAATGCATTTGATGTTGAATTTTCCTTGTTGCTTAGGGAAAGAAGAACCACTACCCTCAGCCTGATGCAAGATGCAACTATTGAGGTAGAATCAAACATATTAGCAACAGACAAATTGAAGTCTAGAAGTGATAGAGATAGAAAAAAGAAAAAGGAAGAGTTGCCTTCATCTTCTAATTCAACATCCGATAATAAAATGGATGAAGTGGCTAAGATGTTGAAAACTCTGACATCTGAAATGGCAAGGTTGAAGATGGAACAAAAACAACCCAATAGACCTGCATAGGAGGGTGGTTACAGAAATCCAAATCAGTTCAGGAGACCAAACAATGTACCTCAAATCTTACCAAGAGAAAGAAAAAACCAATATGACCAAAAGGTGTTACCCCCTTTTCAGAATAATGGAGTAGATGAGGAGAAAGATGAGGTTGATACAGAAGAAGACCCTGTAGTTCATTTGAATGATTATGAATCATCTCCTCTACATGTGACACAATAGGAATATGAAGATGCTTTGATTGCCAACCAGTTTGAGGAAGGGGATGGAGATGAGATTGTCCAGTAGGAACCTAAAGGGAAAAAATATAATCTCAGATCTAGATCCCAGACACCTAAAGTAGATACACCTATTTCTACAAAGAAGGCCAGTATTCCAATTAAGACAGGGGCAATCAAAGGTGTTCCGAATGTCCAAGCTGATCAACCATTGAAGCAACCTACCAAGGATAGCACTGCTGATATAAGGGAACCATATAAAAATGTTTATGTTTTCAATTTAGAACATGAAATCAACAAAATCAAGATTCCAGTACCATTATTAGAATTCCTGAAAACAAAACCCTTCATAAAAATTGTCCTTAAGGCTATACAGGCTCCAACTCATGTCACCTTCTCAGATACAGTCAACCTTGAAGATGCAAATCCTACTATTACTATTGGACCTCGCATTGAAGACAGAACTGATGTTTCTCCACCATTTTACATTTCACTAAATATCCATGACAAGATATTGCACAATTGCTTAATGGATTATGGTGCTTCACATAATGTCATGACTAAGGTGGTGATGGAAGAATTAGGGTTGGACATCACTAGACCATATCATGATCTCTATTCTTTTGATTCTAATAAAGTCAAATGTCTTGGACTTACGAAAGATGTGGTTGTAACTCTTTCCCAATTACCTATGAAAAGTGTGGTATTATATGTTATTGTGGATGACATACCACCAAAATTTGGAATGCTTCTTTCAAGATCTTGGGCTAAGAAGGTAGGTGGCACTCTGCAGATGGACCTTAGCTATGCAACCATACCTATTTTTGGTGGAGAACAATGAAGATTATACAGAGAAGTCATATTGTCTTATTTGGTAAGTGATCACGATAATCCCACTAATCATCCTATATATGATGTAAAAGATGATCTAGGTTCTTCTTTTTTTCATATGAATGAGGAAATGGAAGAAGTATCAGTCAGAAAGTCAACAACTGCAGTGGAAGATAGTGAAGACAATTTTGTTTGGAAAACGTATTTTGATGGGGCTTTTTCTAAAGAAGGTTCTGGAGCTGGTATTTTTTTCATTTCCCCTACCAAGGAGGTTATTCCTATGTCATATAAACTTGAATTTGACACCACTAATAACATCAGTGAGTATGAATCTTTGTTGTTAGGTTTGAAAGCTACAAGAGATATGGGTATAGATAAGTTGTCTGTTTTTGGAGACTCCGAACTTATTGATCACCGGGTTAGGAATATATATCAAACCAAATAGCAAAGATTGAAACAGTACAGAAATGAGGTGTGGGATTATGTGGATAATTTCTTCTGGGCATTCAATATTACTTTTGTTCATAGGGATTTAAATCAGCAGGCTGACTCCTTGGCATTTGCAGCAAGCAACTTTAAAACTCCAATGTTTCCTAATATGAAGTTTGAAGTTGAAGTCAGACACAAACCCTCAATTCAAGATAATATAAAGCATTGGCAGGTTTTTAAAGATGATGAGGAAATTCAGAGATTTTTGAAAACCATTGAAGAGTTTTCTAACATTTCAATTGATCAAGATGACGAAGATACAGAAGCAGAAATACACATTGTAGAAGTTATTCAAGATACTATTGCTGGTCACAAAATCATTGAACTGAAGACAAACCATCTATCCAAGGGTTTGGCTCTATTAGAAAGATTGTTCGATCATAATGATGTTTCCAGGAAGGCTGTTATCCAAACAAAAGAAACAGATGTGGAAGAATGTGACATTAGTTTGGATGCAACTCCCAGGTTGGTAAAGGTATATAGGAAACTATCACAAAAACACAAAAAGGCATATGTTAAACTAATGAAACAATACTCAGATATATTTTCCTAGTCTTATGAATATCTGAAAGTGTTTGATATAGAGATTATTCAACACAAAATTCCTCTGAAACCTGTATCAAAACCCGTTAAGAAGAAATTTAGACAATTTAATCCTTTACTGTTACCTATAATAGAAAAGGATCTGAAAGGGTTGCTGGAAGAAAAAATCATAGTGCCACTAAGATACTCAGAATGGGTAGCAAACCTTGTGCCCGTCAGGAAAAATAACGGAGATATAAGACTCTGTGTAGACTTCCGAAATCTAAACAGGTGCTCTCTGAAAGACAATTATCCATTACCAAAAATGGATTATATCTTACAAAAATTTGTCAGCGCAAAGAGAATTTCTATGCTTGATGGATATTTGGGGTACAATCAAATATCAGTAATGGAAGAGGACAAAAAGAAAACAACTTTTACCACTCCCTGGGGCACCTTTATGTACGAAAAGATGCCTTTCGGGTTAATGAATGCTGGAGCTACATTTCAAAGGGCTATGGACATAGCTTTCATTGGGGAGAAAGACAGGTTTGTGGTTATTTACCTTGATGACATCATTGTATTTTTAGCATCCAATGAAGAACATTTACAACACTCTAAGAAGACCTTTGACAAATGCAGGAGGTACGGCATATCACTTAATCCCAAAAAATCACATTTTGCCATGGAGGAAGGAAAGATTATTGGACACATCGTTTCACCTAAAGGAATTAAAATAGATCCAGAAAGAGTAAAGGCTATTCAGTTAATTGACATTCTGAGAAATAAAAAGTCCATTCAGTCCTTCATTGGTAAGATTATTTTTTTAAGGAGGTTTATACCTAACTTTGCAGAGATTGTCAAATACATCACTGACATGTTGAAAAAGGATGTAGAAATTAAGTGGATACCAGAAGCAAGAGAATCCTTCGAAAGGATCAAACAGGATATTGTTCAGGCACCTGTTCTAATTAGCCCAGATTTTTCTAAAGAGTTCATGATTTTTTCATTTGCATAAGAAAATACCATAGTTGTTGTTCTTCTGCAAAGAAATGAGCAAGGCCACAAGCAACCTATCTCCTTCTTTAGAAAAACTCTCAGGGACTCTGAATTGAAGTATGATCTAATAGAAAAACATGTCTATGCCTTAGTGAAGGCCTTAAAATCTTTCAGAGTGTATATTCTTCAATAAAAAATTACATCTTATGTCCTAAGTAGTGCAGTCAAAGAAATATTGGTTCAATCTGATTGTGAAGGTAAGTGATGGAAATGGATAACCAAAATCCTAGAATATGATCTCACCATAAAGACTACTCAGATGATAAAGGGACAAGGCCTTGCCAAATTAATGTCAGAATCCAATTGCAAAGCCATTGGATTATATCATCTTTTAGACATGACACAAGACTCTTCTGTCCAGATTGAAGAATTTGATTTACAAATAAACAACAAGTATGTTTCTTCAGAATGGTACAAAGACATCGTATATTTTCTGCTGAATTTTCAATCTCCCCCAGAGTTGGATAAATCAAAATATAGATCATTAAAGTTGAGAGATTTAAAGTACTGTATTGTTGATCATACCCTATTTTGGAAGGACCCCAATGGTTTTCTGTTGAGGTGTGTGGACGAAAAGGAAGCTAAACAAATATTTCAAGATATGCATCACGGTGTCTGCGGAGGCCATCATCATTGGAAGGCTACTGCCTTCAAAATTCTTAGAGCAGGCTATTACTGGCCAGTTCTATTCTCATATATTTTTTCTCAAGTCAGGGCATGTGAACCTTGTCAGAAATTTGCTGGGAAGGAGAAACTTATATCTCTCCCTCTGAAACCAATCATCGCCCATGGACCATTTCAACAATAGGGATTAGATTTCATCAGAGAGATTAATCCCGCCTCTTCAAGACAACATAGATGGATTCTTACAGCTACAAATTATTTTACGAAGTGGATAGAAGCAATTCCAACTCAGAATACTACAGACAAGGTAATCATGGAATTTCTAGAGGGATATATTTTTTCCAGGTTGGTTGTCCTAAAAAACTGGTCACTGATAATGCACAGGCTTTTAAGTCAAATTCCATGATTGGATTTTTCAATAAATATAATATCAAATTGGTTCATTCTACTCCCTACTACCCCCAAGGGAACAGATTGGTTGAATCTTCCAATAATACACTGATGAGAATTATCAAAAAGTTACTGGCAGAAAATAAAAAAGCATGGGATTCCAAGTTAAAGTTTTCTCTCTAGGCTGATCGTATCAGCAACAAGAAGGCTATTGGGACATTTCCATTCCATATGGTATGTGGGACAGAATCTATCCTTTCAACTCAATTGGGCCTACCAGTCTTAAGGTTTCTGCAAGAATAACAGAAAGAACCCAATGATGTCCAAAGAAGATTTTTTCAGTTGATTGAAGTTCAGCAGGTCAGAGAATAGGTTAACCAGAAAGCTGCTGCTCATCAGAACAAAATTAAGGCTACATTCGATAAAGGAACTATGAAATATGTTTTCAATGAAGGGGATTTGGTGTTGAGATGGGAGGCCAGGAGAGAGCATAAAGAAAAACATGGAAAGTTCGATAATCTATGGTATGGTCCTTTCAGGATAGCCAAGGTAATGAACAATAACACTTTTCTCCTACATAATTTAGACAACACTGAAATTTTTTGGGGCCTAGTGAATGGGAGGTTCTTGAAGCACTATTTCATCTAAAGGCTCATTAGGTTAGAGTTAGTACAATAGGTTTTCTTTTCAATAAAGACTCCATATACCCAATGGACTTATTTTTACAGTTATGCTGAGAATAAAAGATTGACAATCACAGGGGAATCAATGAATCAGAGATAAATGAAAGGCAATGGTCTGCATTTCTTGGAGTTTAGTATCAAAACTCCATCCCCAGAAGGAGCCAATGTTAGTCTCTATTTTGTCTTGGTTTAGTGAGAAACCCTTGTCCTAAAACCCTCCTTACCCATTCTTCATTTTTTGTTTTCAGTCGATTTCAATTTTTCCATTTTGGTATTTTGTGGTTTGCATTACAGTCTTTGATAACTTATTTTAAGTTTGATTTTGAAAACACATTGTTTAAAATTGAGGTGTCTCCTTATATGCCATTTGAATTTCAAATTTTCAAGTTTTGATAAGTTGTTAAATGCNATTTTGGTATTTTGTGGTTTGCATTACAGTCTTTGATAACTTATTTTAAGTTTGATTTTGAAAACACATTGTTTAAAATTGAGGTGTCTCCTTATATGCCATTTGAATTTCAAATTTTCAAGTTTTGATAAGTTGTTAAATGCATTACAGGAATAAGCCTATTCCCGTAGCACCAAATAATCATGCCATGATATGCGCCTACCATCCCGATTTTGTTATGATGTCATGAATCATGGATTGAGAGTTTGTATGCGTCCATGAAAGACTTGGAAATCATTTCCAAATTCGACGGTTTCAGAATTTGATTGTTGTGTACGCGCGCAACACTCATTTCAAATTACCCGTTGCTTGATGATCCTTATATGTTACCTGTTCGAGTTGGCTTATTTCAAGATTGCAATGAGGAATGTAGGTATCCATTCAAAGCAACGATATACACTAACAATTACAGGTGGTGAATTTGGAACCCGAGGATGACAGTTGCAAAATTGTGTTTGATGGCGCCAAAGAGGAGCAGACAGGTTGCCAGAATAGAATGAGAGGGTTCCAAACTTCTTGAAGCCTATCCTCATATGGCTCAGAGGTTTAGAGATGCCGGGTGGTTTGAGTTTCTCACCACTTTTTAGGGTTACGATGAGCAGGTTTCCATGGAGTTCACTCTGAATTTCAATGGTCACGAGGTCGAAATTGGTAAGATGTTGATGCTAGTGACAGAGTAAACTATCGCAAAAGCTTGTAGGCTCGTGGTTGGAGGGGAAATATGGTGGAAGAAAGAGTATGTGGCTACTGAATTTGTAAATCAATTCCTCCTTCCAGATAAGTAGAATCTAGATTGGAGAAGGGGAATACCTCACAGTTGGGTTCGACCCAAATGGCACACTGCTCTGGTCGTGATTCATAGGTACATCACCTGCGAAGGAAGGTTTTCATTGGTCTATATCTACCATATCATAATACTAATGCACTTAAATGGTGATTATCCTTTAAATATCCCTTATTTTCTGCTTAAAATCTTGACAAAGATGTCCAAGAAAGTGCAGTTAGTTTCTACCAATGCTAAAAGCAGTCTATTCCATCAAGTTCTGATTAAAACCCTAGTCATGTCTTCTTTGAATGAATTACAGAAGCCCTGGAGCTGGCTCACGCAATCCTTAAACCCTATCACTCAACCCAATAAACAGAAGAAAGGAAGAGGAAGGAAGATCATCACACAGAGTTGAGTTATGTCTGATGAAAACCCTGTGAAAGATGAGTCTTCTGATATCAAGGTGACTAGGAGATGCAAAAGTAAAAGACCTAGATGGGAGCCCGAAATTGAAACGTTTCCTGAGGAGGATGCTAAAGGGGAAACCGATTCAGATAATGATCTTGCTGCTCAAACTACAGTCAAGATTGAAATTGTAGTGGCCAATTTAATTAACATCAATCAATTCTACAACATAACAGTAAAATCCAATAATTCCTTTATATTGAGCAAAATAGTAAAATTCAAAATTCCCTTTAATTGAGCACATTTGCATATAGATTTATCAACAAATAATAAAATTTTATAGAAAAATAAAACAAATACACAATTTAAATACCTGGGTCTGATGCTAATTTGCCTTGCTGCCTTGCTGTTGCCTTGCTACTTTGTTGTTTCCTTCCTGCTACCTGATGCACTGACCAACACTGCCCAAACCTACTATCCTCCCTACCAATTAGGAAAACTACCTAGCTCCAGGATATCATATGGATATCCTAGCCCCCGTGCCCAAAACCTCCAGCAAACCAGTGCCTCTGTACTAAACCTTCCCACTCCCGAACTCAACTCCTCTATGCAAATCCAAGAGAGCCCCAAAAATCCCTCCCCTAAAATCTCCCGTCGAATGATACCCCCTTCATAAACCTCCTCCGCCTCCATATCCTTCCTTCACTGCCTCATGCATTTACTTCCTTACCTACCCTAGTTAATGCCCCTTATCCTTTCCTTTATTATTTTATCCTCTCGTAATTAATATGTTATCCCTTTCCGTGTAACCTTTTCAATTTAAACAATATAACTTATTAGTCTTTTAAATTTAATACTCATGTTATTAAATGTAATAGGTATTTAATTAATTAATTAATTAATCAAAATTATAACCTTTAATTAATTAATAACTACTTAATTAATATCATTAGATCAATCTTTGTTTA
>ML818716.1:16115-36223 GCA_009831015.1 Picea engelmannii | reverse complement strand
AGCCTCAACTAGATTAGCAAAATCCAAAGAGATGGCTAAAGGCATCAGTAAATTCCCTGAAGAAAAAGAGGATTACTTGGAAGACTCAGATCACTTACCAGATGTACCTGGAGCTTTAGATTAATCAAGTTCCAAGGAAGAACATAGCTCAGAATTAGTCTCAAAGTACTAGGTTAAATCCAAGGAACCTAGTGTTGCCTTAAACCTAAATGAAACTGCACTTTCTGAAGAATGCTCAGGATTCAGAGTTAAGATTAGAACTGATAAGGAAAAGATTAAGGAATTTCATAAAACAATAAAACAATTAAAGAAGGAGAAAGAACAAATAGAACAGTGGAATGCTCGCCAACAAGAAAGGATTCAAGGTATTAAAAAGAAGAAGAAAGAACAAAGGGCATTGCTTAAAGAACTCAGGGAGATTAATTTCAAACTCTACTAGCACAATGTTGTGCTAACCACAAAGCTAAAGCAGAAAAACGCCAAAGCCACTGCTGTGATTATATCCTAGAGGTAACATGGAGATTTGTTACAATCATGTTTAAATGTTTTCTAGGAAATATGGAAAAGCCTACTCGTTTTGGTCAATGAAATGCTAAGACTTCGATCTGTTTTACAGAATCAAACATAATACCTATTTTGCAGAGTCAAATGTAATGCTGGCAATATTTTCTATATGAAGTTGTTGAGCTGTGATCTATTTTGGGGTAGTAGAAGCTCTTTTTGGGTGAAATACCTTAGGTGTTAGATACTTTTCGATTCTATTCATTAAAGGATGTACTAGATGATAGGATCTGAAATTTTTATAGATAGTTTAAATAGACAGAAGAAAGACCATGTTCTAGTCGAAAATTTGGAGATCTGGAGAACCTTTTTGTGGAGCTCATTGTAAAAGGCATTTATTTTCAATTGAAACTTAATAGCAAAGGCATATGGATGGTTAGACCTTCTTTTTTCTACTCTGTTATTTCTTTATTCATGCTTGAATTCATTATTTCAAATTGCAATGCTTTTTGATTCTTGATTGTTAATTTATACAGTGAAAATTTTGTTGTAAAGATAAATTTCAAGTGATGATATCAGGATGATAATCTTATTTCTTTATGATATATTGAGATGAGAACTCTTGTGAATTTGACAAATTGAAGACTTCATCTTCATTTTTCTTAAATTGGTTTAGTCCATCTATGTGTCTACCTATTATTCAGCCAGTGGGATATGCTATGTTTTGATCTTGATTTTCATGTCATGCTGTAATCTTGACCCAGTTTTCAACCACCCTACAAAAACCAAATCATAAAACCTTAAAAATACTTTGCAATAAATGAATGATTCCCTAGCTTGCCCTCTCATAGTCAAGTGCAACTTTAGGGACTAATAGTTTCTTAGCCCATATAGTTATATTTACAAACTAGGGGAAACAGTGTATTACAATTCCCTCCCCCTTAAAGGAACGTCGTACTCAGTGTTTTATCTGTCATCATGACATGTATGTACAGGAGTAAACAAAATCAGATATGTCTATCTCATGGAATCCTCCATTTCCCACGTAGCCTCATCTGGGCCAAAGTGTTTCCACTGCACCTTGACCTATGCAATGGTTTGGTTCCTGAGTGAGGTTTCCTTCCTGTCTAATATGCATTGGGGTTCTGGCAGGAATTCTTACTCTAGCTCCACCTGTATCATAGACCAATCAATTATATGATTAGCATCATGTACATATTTCTTCAATAATGAAACATGAATAACATTATGTTCCTTTACAATGGGAGGAAGTGCTAGCCTATAGGCTACAGATCTTACCCTATCTAAGACTTCAAAGGGTCCACAATACCGAGGTGCCAACTTGGCACAGGATCCCATTCTTAGGGAACTCTTCCTGGGTCTAACTCTAAGGTAGACATGGTCTCCTTTCTTGAAATCGCAGGTAGTTCTTTTCCTACCGGCATAACTTTTTTGCCTATCCTGAGAAATCTTCATATTTTTCTTTATCTGAATTACTTGTTGTTCCATTTCTTTTAGCATGTCGGGTCCAATTGTAATTCTATCCACTGGATTATTCTAGCTGATTGGAATCTTTCACTGTCTATCGTAGAGGGCTTCAAAAGGGCTCATATTCAAGGATTCTTTATAACTGTTGTCATAGGAAAATTCTACCAATGGTAGGTAGTCTTCCCACTTCTTAGGCTGGTGCATTACATGCATCCACTATTTGGTTCAATCTTTCATTTTTTCCATCAGTTTGAGGGTGATAGGATATGTTTAACAACAATTTAGTCTCAAATCCAGCCATTAGGAATTTCCAAAAGCTTGAAGTAAATTTGGTGTCTCTATCATATATAATTTCCTTGGGCATGCTATGCAGTTTGAATATCTCCTTCATGAATATGTTGGAAATATATATTGCCTTGCAAGTTGACTTGAAAGGGACGAAATGGGCAGACTTACTCAGTTTTTCCACCATGACCATGATGGAATCATTTTGCTTGGTCGAATTTTGTAATCCAGTGATGAAATCCATGGATATGGTTTCCCATTTCCATTTTGGGATTGGTAGGGGTTGTAACAATCCTGCTAGATGCCAGTGTCCTGCCTTAACTTGCTGGCATTCTAGGAACTTAGCTAGATAGTTAGCTATGTATTTCTTCAACCCAAGCCAATAGAATTGTTTCTTAGTGGTTTTGATCATCTTCTGACATCTTGGGTGACCAGTATATGGTCTCTTATGTAGTCCATCCATTATGAACCTCTTCAAGTCGTCACATTTTGGAATATACAATTTGTTTATGTAAGTCTGTAGCCCTTCCTCGAGCATCTGGTAGCCTTCATACTTCAACCTTGTAGGCTCTTGTCTTAGGTATGAGGTCACGGTCTTGAAGAATGCATCTGTCTCTTGTTCATTTCTGACTCTTTTCCTGACATCTGTTTCACAGGTCCTTACTGCTGCCAGATGAATCCTTTTTATACTTCTGCTAAGGGCTTCAACCACCCTATTTTCCTTTCCTTTTATGTGTTTTATTTTGAAATCGAGTTCACTTAGGAGATCCATCCATCTAGCTTTCCTAGAATTGAGTTTTGGTCAATCAAATAGGTGTCTCAATCAACAATGGTCTGTCATAATCACAAATCGCCTACCCAGGAGGTAGTGCCTCAACATTTTTAAAGCATGTACTATGGCAACCAACTCTATGTCATGGGTCACATAATTGATCTCATGATCATTTAATTTCCTGGATGCGTAGAAAATTAAACGTCCCTCTTGCATAAGGAATCATCCGAGTCCTTCCTGGTAGGCATTTGTAAACACAAGGAAATCATTATCTAGGTTTGCAATATTTAGCACGGGTGCATGGGTTAGGAGGTATTTCAATTCCTGAAATGTTTCTTCACATTTTGATGTCAAAATGAATTTAATCCCCTTTTTCTGAAGGGCAGTGATTGGACAACCAATCTTGGAAAACCCTTTTATGAACCTTCTATAGTATCCTGCTAAGCCCATGAAGGATCTGATATCAGATACATCCTTTGGGGTAGGCCATTCCATAATAGATCTGATCTTGTTGGGGTCCACTGCCACCCCTTCCTTAGAAATGACATGGCCTAGGTAATGGACTTTCGTATGAAAGAAGTCACACTTGGTAAACTTAGCGTAGAGATGATGCTCTCTTAGTACTTTAAGTACGAGTCTAAGATGTTCTTCGTGCTCCTCCCTATTCTTGGAGTATATTAGGATATCATCAATGAAAACCAATAGAAATTTGTCCAAAAATTTACTGTGTACATTATTCATCAAGCACATAAAAGTGGCAAGGGCATTGGTTAACTCAAATGGAACCACCACAAATTCATAGTGACCATACCTCGTTCTGAAGGTTGTTTTGTGGATGTATTCATCCTTAATCTGGACTTGATGGTATCCAGACCTTAAGTCGATCTTCGAGAATATGGAAGCACCTCCCAATTGGTCGAACATGTCATCGATTCTTGGTAAGGGGTATTTGTTCTTTATGGTTATCTTATTGATTTGTCTGTAATATATGCATAGTCAGAGTGTGCCATCTTTATTTTTCACAAACAATATGGGTGCTCCCCACGGAGATACACTGGGTCGGATGTAGCCTTTGTCCATCATCTCCTTTAGTTGTATCTTGAGCTCAACCAACTTTGGCATGCTCATCCTATATGGATTTCTAGATGTTGGTACTACTCCTGGTGTAAGTTCTATCGAGAAGTCAATATCCCTTCTTGGAGGTAGACCTGGTACCTCTTCTAGGAACACGTCCTTGTATTATCCTAATATGGGGTGGTCCTCTAGTTTTGGTTGGTTATCTTCAACCGATTCCAATACTTGTATGGTATATAAGGAACACCCCTTTCTGCAATACTTTTTCATTTGAAGGGATGATATTTGCCTCACTAAGACAAGCTTATGTATCCCTTGGAGGGTCATATTTCTCCCTTCTTCATTTACACATTCTAGAGTTTTATGATAACAGTCCAATTTAGTTTTATAACCAAACAACCAATCCATAATAATCAACAAGTCATAAGATCCCAGGGGAACTATGTTAAGGGTCGCTCGGGTGGGCAATCCACCCATGATGAATTCACAGGCTAGTATGACCTCTACCACTTTTAATTTGGCCCCAGTGGCTAATTGCACCAACCATGGTTTGACATGTCTAATTGGTTGTTGTTTACACTTATCAACAGTCTGAGGGGCCACATAACTAAAATTAGAACCTTGGTCAATTAAAATAGAAACTAGATGGTTGGTGATCATACCTTCCAACTCCACTACTGAAGCTTGGTGGTCAGCTTTATTATTGTCCAAGGATGTTGTTGTTGGGTCTTAAATCCCTTGATTCAACAGTAGGAACCAAACCCGCCACCTAGGTCAATTAGACTCTGCAGTGTTTGAAGATGGAATGGTTCTCCAAATCTTGCGATCTGTCCAAATTATCGATGGCCTTTGTGTTTTCTTGTGAAGGCTCTTCCTTCAATTAGGACTATTCTCTTCTGTATTTTCTCTTGGGTGGGATTGGTATGAGAGATGAAAGCCAGTATAAACCAACTTGACAACAAACAAGATTATGTTTTAACTAATGGGGAAGAGGCTGAGCTTGGGGTAACCAGCTTCTCAAACATGTAGACAATGATTCTATGCCACAGGCCTAGCACTAATACATCAACCATGTGAGCATCCAATTACTGTCTGAGAAACTAATTATCAGAAAATAAAGCACATATGTAATAAGATAATGGAAAAAAAATAATTCATCTACCATAACCATTCATCACATAATAACACAACGATTCATTTTCATCATCAAAGCCAAGAACATTAAAACATTGCACTAGATAAATTGACAACATAATTAATTGCTCTTAGTCATTACTGTATCATTCATGAAACATGATAGGAAGAAGTTCTTCTCCAAGTCCGATGAAAATAGTTTGTCCTTGGTCCAGAAGGACTTCTCAATTCATAGCAGCTTCAAAATAATTATTAACAACCAGAAAGAAAGAGTTCTTACAACAACCATCAACCCTGGCTAATTGGTCGATGTCTTTATTTATAATATAAAGTTTAACTGAAATTAACGGCTAAGTGCAGTTTAAGAAAAACAAAAATCGCCATGTCGCGTCATCTTCTAACAGTTTCTTTAACATTCAACCTGAGATATCTCTTGAAAAGGGTGATTTCTCTCATATTCATACCAACTGATAAACAATTCTTCACAAGTTTAGGCCCATGGAAATCTGTGTTGTTCCATCGGAGTCGCATATATTTCTCTGATGTCCACTGCATGCACCCGATACTTTACTATACTGGAGTCCAACTATTGTAGCATGGTTCGGGCCCTGATTGGATGTTTTGAAAATCATTTCACTTTCCCTGGTCTTGCGTCGATCATCTTTGTGAGTTCTTCAGTCCATAGTGAATCTTGTTTGGCATGCAACTCAACTATGTCTCTCAGGCCGATGAAGTTATCGAGGGTGTCGAACTTGGGGAGTATGATATCCTATATTGCTCTATTGATTTTGCTTCGATATTTCTTTCGAGCTCTTCGGTGAGGTCACAAAGAACCTTTTTTTGGTAGTCGAGAGGATCTTTCATCTAATCTGGGTTGAGGTAATTTAGTGATCAGGTAACACATAGTAAGATACAAACAAAACAAAATAGACCAATGCGTACCTGTGGATCTCGTTAGTCTCGATCATTTAATACTTACATGATCCCAGTCGCCCCTTTGAATGACCTGTGATTTCCTTGTCCATGCTGCCTCTCCTCTCCAGTTTAAATGAGTTACGTCAACGCACCATAGCGTGGAAAATCAGGCACGATAGATATGAGAGTCAGAACTGTCACAGTAGTCGCTTGACCCTTGGGGCTGGGGAAAGGATGCCAGTGTCGAACGTGTGTGTGTACGCTCCCAAAAGGTCAGATACCGTAATAATGAAGTCATTAAATGCCTCAATTTGAGGCAAGTGGTTCCTCTAGAAGCCACATCACCAAGTGTGTCAACTATCATTCGTTAATAATGGAGGTTGGGAAGTTTAAAGAGATTAGAATGATTGTATCGTATATTCCCTACAACTCTGATCGACAACATTTCATACGTTCTGGATTGCATTCGTCGAGAAGATATGACGTGTTAACTCTTTGAGACATCCTATTGTGAGGCGTGAGTGTCCTTTTTCACATTCTATTTTTCTTCCTTGTTTCACTATATATTCTAGGGGCTTTGTGGAGAATTCTATGCAGCAGTTGAGTTTATACATCGTTAACGCTGGTCTAGCGAGTCTAATTCTGGTGAAACTTTGTGTCATAGTTATTTACTCATCCACAGATGTCAAAGACAATACATTGTTACACTATGGGATTCCTCTTAAACAAAGGACGAGGTTTGTGAGGTAGCCGGAGTGCCAGCTCCGAGCCCTAGTGTGCCTAGGACTCTTTCTTATTGGCATCTAGTTTTCCTGAAGCTTCAATAGGACATACCTGCCTTTGGTTGGAAACAATGTTCGCATCTCAAGCAAAGGTGGGAGTGGAGAGAAATATGCTTGAAGGAAGTATGTTGGGTGTCGTTCCTTCTCAAGAGCAGACACCACGGAGGAGGGGAAGGCCTAGAAAAAATAAGGGAAAAGGAGGAGAAGACTGCCTCCCAACTGAGATGAGTACACACTCGACCGTTGAAGAGTTTATGATGCACACTACTTGGCCAGAGCCTATTGGGACTACCAGTCGAGGAAGCGAGAGATGAAAGGGAGAGGAAAAGACACAAGTTTCTCTCGTTGGGAGTCCCATCCAGTAGCTAGAGTGAGCCCAACTTGTCATAGCCGAACTTTACCAAGAAAATAGAGAATTGCGGAGACAGTTGGCGGCGAATAAATAGGAGGTATCGACACTGTAGGGTCGTGAACGAAGAACATATTGGCTCAAGAGATGGATTTTGGAAGCACAGGATATGATTGTGCAACTGCGTGAGGTGCAGAGGATGAAGGGGAAGGAGAAAAAATAAAACACTACAAGGCACAAGGAGTAGTCCAGGAGAAGGTCCGTGCGCAGGAGATACAAAATGGGTGGTCTCTTGCTTTGCATTCTACCAAGTGATGCTTGATAGTTTTCTCTTTTTTGTTGTAATTTTTTTCATATTCTTACTGTAACTGAGCTAGTTAGTCAAGATGTCGGTGGTGTTTATTTGTATGTAACCTAATCTTGGAGGGAGCTTTAATTATATGAAAATTTGAAAGTGTTTTGAGTGTATCGTGTTCCCTCTTCGTATGTAAATCTACCGTGTTTTTTCTTTTATCTAAGTTTCTTGCAAATTATGAGCTTTTATAATTATCACTTTTTTGAGTTGTTTTCTGAGTTCGTTGATATGTTTCTTTTAAAAATTATGATGTCGATTGATGCTGATGTGCATTACTGACTCGGGGTTATTAAAATATTTTAAAACATAAAATCTAGAACTCAGCCAGTGGGTAAGGATTTCACTTGGGGACTTCACTCACGTTGAATGCGCTAAAAGAGCTAGATACTACGACTGTTAATGTTGGGAAGGCATTGGGGATTGACGTTCAAACAAAAAATTAATGCGTAGTTTTCTTCGTGAATTATCATTTTTGTGAATCCTCAATGTTGAAATTGTTTTAGGAGTCGGTGATCAATGATACCACTCCCTTGTTTGTGCAATGCTTACTCTTTCATTTTTTTGTTGAAACCAGACGGATCGATCTTCAACGATATCTTTAGTGGACTTTATTCGCGGGGATGAGAAAACCTCCTTCTGCTGACGTCAATGAATATCAACGCTCGACTATTTTGAACTTCTCAAGCGATTTTCGCTACTTTTAATCTTTCCCAATGCTAAATTTCCTGAGCGTGTTGGGGAAAACTTTAGACTGTCGATTTCTTATGTAGTTGTTAAGTCCCTTTTAAAGTTAGGATGATTATTTGTATGTTAAATCGGAATTTAAACAATTCAAACATGAAAACATAAAATATAAGCACAGGCAACAGTTTCATACTGAAGTGGAAACAGATAGTGAAAAAGATCAAGCGGTACCCAAAAAGTAGAAATGGACAAAGAATTTTTAGGGTGTGTTGAGTGCTCAACAAATGGCGATTCACTGGGTGAAACTAGAATCTTTGTTCCTTCCCCGAGGCCCGACTGATACGAAAGTTGATGGATAATCTTAACTGGTCTTAAATCAAAACCTCTTAACCTTTGCAATTGAAGTTCTTTGTATGATGCTTCCAGGTCTACCTGTGGGGTTTTAACCCTTTTCCTCCTTCATTTCCTTTGACCCTGACTCATTCCCCCTTCTTACAAAAGTTTAGCAAAGTATTCACTGACATGAAGACTTTAATTACCTCTACTCACCTAATTCGGTGTCGCTCCACTACCAACGAGCATTCATAGCCCCGACAGAGTCACCCCGACATCACAAACCTTGCCCCACTGCTAGCGATCATCCATAGCCCCGACGTAGATATATGCATACCCTCTCTTACTGTTCACTCTTTTGATAATATCAATTTTATTTAAGTATGATTCCATGAGTGAGTGAGGGAGGAGGATGTTTGTTTATTTGCAAGTGAGATGGTTAAGGTGGATCATTCACTAGCTCTATCTTCTGGGTTCATGTAGTCCTTTCCATCTTTCCTATGTTCCCTTAAGGTCTTACTAGACCACAAAGTAGACACTTTTGTAATTTCTCTGAAGTTTTTCATTTTCTTAGGTTAGACAAAGGATTCCTCAAAGTAACCGCAGGTTTTCTAGTACTTCTTGTGTTTGTAAGTGAGGGATTAGTTAGAAACAAAGTTCTCTATGTTGCATGATTTTAAGACCAACCATCGTCTTGTTGGAGACACCTTCAAAAGTATAGAAAACCAGAAAGAAAAGAAACAACAAAAGAAGTATTTCGCAACCATGAAGATACTCAACATGAAACACACATAAAAAAAATAAAAAAAATATTGGAAGTATTGTTTTAGAGCTTGGCCATTTACTGGGAGGGCATCAGGTTCCCCCCTCATATTCTACAAATGATAAGTTTCTTCCCCAATCTTCTCAGCTACCTGAAAATGTCCAAGACATAAATTCTGAAACTTAGAATGCTTCCCTTTTGGTTCATTTGTCATGTCCCACTTCAAGACTAAGTCTCCTACTTCAAAGTTCTTTTCTTTAGCCTTATGATTATCAAACCACCTTTTCACTATCTATTGGTGAGCTAGGAACTTTGACTTAGCCTTTTCTCTCTCTTCTTTCATCATAAGAAGAGTTTTGATTCTTTGTTGTATGGCCAACAAAGGTTCCTCACTGGAATATTGGGCTAGTTGAAGACATGGAAGATAGAGCCCATTTGGGAGGATGGATTCTTTCCCATAGACCAAAAAGTATGGGGAATTACCCATATCTTATTTGGGTGTGACTCTATCGGCCCATAGAGCATTATGGAGTAGATTATGCCAATTTATTTGGTTATCTACAATTGTCTTCTTTAATATTCTCACTAGGTTCTTATTGGTTGATTCTGCCACACCATTTCCCTGGGGGTAATAATTTGCAGAGTACTTAATTATGATTCCTTTTTCCAGAGAAAACTCCATCAATAGGGTGGAAGAAAAATAAGTTGCATTATCAAAGACCGGAATGGAAGGGACACCAAAACTTGTAATCAGTTGTTGTTCTATGAATTGGATCACTACCTTTTCGTTTACATGAGTCAGAGGAATGGCCTCTGCCCATTTCGTGAAATAGTCAGTGGTAGTAAGAATGTACCTATGCAGTTTTGAAGATCTAGGTGTAATTTATCCTATGATATCCAACCCCCATTGCTCAAAAGGCCTATAGATAGTCACAGGTTGGAGTGGGACTACTGCTCTCTTCTCCTTTCCAACACTTATTTGACAAGCCTTACAATTTCTAGTGTGAGTATGAGCATCCTTGAACAAGGTGGGCCAATAATAGACAGCTCTCAGAATCTTATGAGCGATGGTGTTTCCTATGAAATGTCCCCCGATGGGGCCATCATGGAGCTCCTTCAGCACTTTGTCTGCGTCTTCACGTTTGAGACATCTTAATAGTACTCTGTCATAATTGATCCAAAAAAGTACCGAATTTATAAGGTGATATTGTGCAGATTTTAACTTGAGGGCTCTCCTTTCCCTAGGGTGGAGGTTTTCGGGACAAGTCCTGTGATGTAGAATATAAGTTAAATCCTTATACCAAGAATCTTTTCCTAGGGATATGTATGATACTTCTCTACACCCTAGTTTCATTTCGTTCTTCCATCCAGAATATTCATTTACTTGGTCCCGGGCTTCAGTTGCAAGCTTGCATAACCCTTGTCCTCTTACTAATTTGGTAGGTTTTATATCTAGGTCAAATTCCTGGACTACTGCCATCCAGTTCCCTCTTCTTTCCCCCATTTATTCTTGGGTAAACAAGGGTCAGACTGCAAGATGTGGCACAATCACTTTAGTGTTATTCTTGAGGATGTAAGACTTGAAATGTTTTACTGCCTTATATACTGCATACGACTGTCAATCTATAGCAGGATAGTTGAGCTCAGCTCCTTGAATATTAGTTCTCATGAATGAAAATGGGGCCTCGTTGTTGTCGTCATCCTTCTGAGTCATAAATGCAACTAATGATTGGTCGGAGGCGAAAGTATAAAGGTAGAGGTCTGTATTGAAATCGGGACTTCGCAACACCGGGGCCCAGGATATATCAGCTTTTATATTGTTGAAGGCATCTTTTTTCTCATCATCCCACTTAAATTCGACATCCTTGCTAATCATCTTTTGTAAAGGTTTGATGATTTCAGTGAAATCGGGAGTGAACTTCCTCACAAAATTGATTTTCCCAAAAAAGGACTGCATAGCTTTCTTGTTATGGGGCAAGAAAAGTTGAGTTATGGCCTTAATCCTTTCTGGGTCTATACAAATGCCTGCTTGAGATATAATGTGACCTAACTGATTAAATTCCTCGACATCGAAGATAGGTTTCTTAGGGTTCAAGGATATACCGTATTTCCTACACCTTTCGAAAATCTGAGTTAAGTGTTGGATGTGCTCTTCTCTATTCTTCGAATACACTGTCACATCATCTAGATACACTACCACACATTTATTGATTAGTCCCCAGAAAGATACAACCATGGCCCTTTGGAAGTTCTGTCTTGTATTAATTAACCCGAAAGGCTTGTGTTTATATGCGAAAGTTCCCCATTTGGTTCAGAAGGTGGTTTTTAAACGGTCTTCCTCTGAAACTAAAGCCTGGTTGTAACCTGAGAAACCGTCTAGTAGAGAAAAAATCTCCGAGCCAGATACGGTCTGCAGGAGATGTTCCATCGGCGGGACTGGGTAGTTTTCCTTTTTTGAAGCTCTGTTGAGGTTCCTAAAATCTACGCATAAGTGGATTTCACCCAAATTTTTCCTCACCGGGACAAGAGTTGCTGCCCAGACAGAATTCCTAACCTGGAAAATGATTTTGGCATCTAAAAGTTTCTTTAACTCCTGATACATGAGAGGTTCCAGGGATGGATTATACTTTCATAGCTTCTATTGGAAAGGTTTTACTTTAGGTTTTAACAATATAATGTGTTGAATGATGCGGGTATCATACGTTTTCAAATCCCTATAGGACCATGAGAAGACATCTTGGTATTATCTAAACAATTTGAGATAATATTCCCTTTCTTCCTTAGATATAGTCTTGCCGAGATTCACATTATTTGGGTTCTCTGGGGTCCTAAGATATATAGTTTCATGCAAGGGAAAATAGCTAGATCAGTCTTTGTGTTTCTAGATCCCTTAAATCGATCTTTCAGATCAAACATATTTTCTAGATTAGCTATCCCTTTAGGGATTGTGTGAGACTTTGATTTATCCATAGGTTGTCCTGTCTGAGGATCGATCTCTGTTGATTTTTATTGGAATTATTCATTGTCAATAGTGAGATATTTGAAATTGTCTTGGTTAGTCAAGAAGTTTATGATATGTTCATCTCCTTTAAATACTTTCCAATTGGAAATGTTATTAGGTACCGATGGTTTGTAGAGAAGCTCCATAGTGAATTAGGAGGCTTCATAATACTCTAGAAGCGACAGCCTGGAAGCAGTTGTGGCCAAGGAGTCAACAAGAATATTCTTAGCTCTAGGGATCGCTGTAATATTGAAGGCTTCAAAGTGCTCTATTAACCTATGTTCCTCCTACTGATAGTTATTTAGGTGAGGAAAATTGCAATATATAGTATTTCTTACTTGTCTAACAATAATTTTAGAGTTTTTGAAAACTTTCAATTCTTTGACATTCAAATCTATGGCTTTCTTTAATCCTTGTACTAGAGCTTCATATTCAGTTGTATTGTTGGTACATTTGAACTTTAGCCTACAGAACAAGAAATGATGTTTACCTTTAGGATCGATGAGGATGCACCCTGCTCCTGACCCTTATTGCGATTTAGATACATCAAAATAGAGGGTCCAAATTTGTGAACGACAATCGCTCTTTTCCTTTCCATTGTTAATTCCGTGCATTCCGATCTTTTTTTTTGTAATCTCCAATGCAGGGTTTTGACAGAAGAGGGTGTCTCCTGTTGGTATCGATGAATCCTCTTGAAAAAACATTTCAGATTTTTGGGTAAGAGGAACATCGGAAAAGAGAGGAGAAAAGTTTCCAAAGTAGGAATTGCAAGAATAATTGCCCAATATGGGGAAATCTGTGGATGACGATTCGTTCAGGGTTTCTAGATCAGTGACTGTATGTTTCAAATATCTCTCCCTATTGATTTTTATCATGTTCTTGTATCCCTTCAGTGGTAGCCAAAGGTGTGCCCAGTTTGTACTGAAGCACCTGTTTAGATTTTTAGACCAATCTCGACTCAATAATAGCCCATATGCCTCTAGGATATCTACTACAATGATGTCAATCACTTGCCAAAATGTGGGATGTGTCGATATTATGATCATCACATCTTTGAGTTCTCCTATGACCTTGACCTAGGCTCTGTCAAGTTGAATGACATGTTTATCACTCTTGAGAGGAATTTCATTTAATGTTTTTCAAACAGACAAGGAAATACCATTGGAAGACGCTCCAGAATATACCAAACAGTTATGAAGGTTTCTATTGAAGACTTCAAACATTAAGAGTAACGGTGGGACAAAAGGATTTTCCTTTCTATCTCCTGAACAGGTTTTTATAGTTGGTTTTCCCACCAGATCTGTGGAAGACAGATTTATTTTTGGACCATTACCTTCTATCGAGTTTTCTACTGAGTTCAAATCTTGTAACAAAAATTCCTTCTACTGAGGAATCCTGCATATGTCCATAACTGATATATTAGCCTTTAGCTTCTTCAAATCTTTGACCACGTTGTAATCTAGTTTGGGAGATTCCTGGGTATGAATGCTTATAGGGTTTTTTCCTAGATCGAGGGATGTTTTCGGGCGATCAGGAATTAACTTAATTTTTGAGGCCTGGGTGGCATCAGTATATTTCGAGTTAGACATACCCTTACTAGGTGTCTATACCACCAAAACTTCCGTGGGTTGTTCCTGAGACTCAAACAGGTCGTCGAAAGGGATGATCAGGTCAGGATCCCATATTCCTGGTAAAAAATATTCATAACCGAACTACTTAGGTTTTTGGTCAGGGAGACTTCATCTAGAAATTGATTGGCCATCAAATTCATGGCATGTACCCATTGAGGTCAGTCTCTTTCAGAGTGGTTTTCATGATGATAAGTACAGAAAGAGTCATATGCAACATTCCCTAGATCAATATTTAAGTTAGGTAGGGGAGGTTCAATTGCTTTGAAAGGTTGGTTTCTTTTAAAGAAAGGATTATAGGGCCTTTGGCCTAGGTTTCCTTCTCCTACATTTCTCTTCATGTCTATGATATCATTTGATAATTTCTTAACCATGCGTTGTAGATATTATATATCTCCATTACCTTTGTCAGTAGTTTGTTCAATTGGTTTCCCCGACGGTCTAGTCAAAAGGAGTCCTCTCCTAGGAGGGGTTTGGGGTTCTTTCTTTACTAGGGAGGCCTGGCCTTCTTTACATCCTTTCATATGGAATTCTATTGTCTTTGCCTCCTCAAATTTTTTTGCCAGAGTTTGCTTAGCGGCTCTTTTTACAAACATAGAAATATAAGTCGGGAGCACATTAACATAAACCTCGATTTGCAACTCCTGAGTTGGTCTTGCCATGGGATGGAATTTGTTTAATATGGTCGTGAATATTTGATTGAAATCTTTGACCCTTTCTTTTAGACTCGTAGTGGTTATGAACAAATCATCCATTAGAGCTCCCATAGTAGTTTCCTCTGCAAATTTATCTAGAAAATATTTTTGGAACTTGGTCCAGCTAGTTATAGATCCTACTAGCATATTAAAATACCATGTGGAAGATGAATTTTCAAATGTGTATGGGAAAAGTCTACATACCATGTATTCATGTTGAACATTCATAAGTCTGATCGCGAGTATGAAATTCTTGATATAATCTTCAGGTAATCTAGAGGTTTCAGGATCAAACTTAGGCAACAACTTCTCTGGATGTGGGGTAAGGTTGTGGACTGGTCCTGGGAAGAACAAAGAATCTCTGGCTAACAAGGGTTGATTTTTCAGAGGAGGGTTTCCCCTTTCATCATTATGGTCGTTGTTGCCTTCCATATCTTCAGACTCTGAGTTAAACTCCTCTTCTTTCGAGAAATCGTTTGGTTCAGAGACGTGGTCGACTGGCATTTTGGGTATCAAATCAAGAGGTTCTTGGATTTCAGTAATCGCGAAATATATTAAGTCTTCTACAAAGTGCATGAAAACCTCATTGGGAGTACTAACCACTGGTCCTCTTTGTTGTTTTCTTTGAGGGAGTATAGGAGCTAAGGACAACACATCGATCTGTTGGGCATAGGCTCTTGTGATTCTCCTGAATTGATTTACTTCCTCGTGAGGAAGGGCGTAAGGTATTTCAGGGTGAAAAGGTTCTTCCTCGGGCTGGGGCGAGTCACCCTTTTTAGGAGTACTTAGTGTGTGTGGTTTGTCTTGTGAATGACTAGCCATGCATGTGGGTTGTTACAAATCTGTAGGTTGTTCGAAATGTTATATAAAATATATATTCAACCATCCATTCTCAGGCCCTCCTTCTAGCACCAATTCTATTGATGGGTCTTAAATCCCTCGATTCAATAGTATGAACCAAACCCGCCATCGAGGCCCAATTCGAATTTGCAGCGTTTGAATATGGAATGGTTCTCTATATCTTGCGATCTGGCTAAATTATCGATGGGATTTGTGTTTTCTTGTGAAGGATCTTCGTTTAGTTAGGACTATAATCTTTTGTATTTTATCTTGGGTGGGACTAGTATGAGAGATGCAAGCTAGTATAAAGCAACTTGACAACAAAAACGATTAATTTTTAACTACTGGGGAAGAAGCTAATCTTGGGATAACCCTCTACTCAAACATGAAGACAATGATTCTATACCATAGGCCTAGCACTAATACATCAACCATCTGAGCATCCAATTACTGTATGAGAAACTAATTATCAAAAAATAAAGAACATATGTAATAAGACAATGGAAAGAAAAATAATTCATATGCCATAACCATTCATTACATAATAACACAACGATTCATTTTCATCATTAAATCCAAGAACATTAAAACATTGCATCGGATAACTTGACAACAAAATTAATTTCTCTTACTTATTACTGCACCATTCATGAAATAGGATAGGAAGTAGTTCTTCTCCAAGTCCCATCACATGCATTCAATGAAAATAGTTTGTCTTTGGTCCAGAAGGACTTCTCAATTCATAGCAGCTTCAAAATCATTCTTAACAACCAAAAATAAAGAGTTCTTACAACAACCATCGACCCTAGCTAATTGGTCAATATCTTTATTTATAATATAAATTTTAACTGATATTAATGGCTAAGTGAAGTTTAAGAAAAGTAAAAAATCTCCACGTAGTGTCATCTTCTAACAGTTTCTTTAACAATGAACTAGAGATATCTATTGAAAAGGGCGAGTTCTCTCGTATTCGTACCAACTGATAAACAATTCTTCACAATTTTGGGTCCATCGAAATATGTGATGTTCCATCGGAGCCACATATATTCCCCTGATGTCCACTCCATGTGCTCGGTACTTTACTAGACTAGAGTTCAACTTCTATAGCATGGTTTGGGCTCTTATTGGATATTCTTCAAATCGTTTCACTTGCCCTAGTCTTGCGTCGATCATATTTGCTAGTTCTTTGGTCCATAGCAAATCTTGTTTGGCATGCGACTCAACTATGTCGCTTAGGTCGATGAAGTTATCAGGGGTGTTGAACTCGGGGAGTCTGATATCCTTTATTTCTTTGTTTATTTTTCTTCAATATTTCTTTCAAGTTCTTCGATGAGGTCATGGAGCAACTTTGTTTGGTAGTCCAGAGGATATTTCCTGTAATCCGGGTTGAGGTAGTTTAGCGATCAGTAACACATAGTAAGATAAAAACAAAATATAATAGATCGATGCGTACCTGTGGAGCTCGTTAGTCTTGATCATTTAATACTTATGTGATCCTAGTCACCCCTTTGAATGACCTGTGATGTCCTTGTCCATGCCACCACTCCTCTTCAATTTAAACGAGTTACATCAGCACACCATAGCGTGGAAAATCAGGTACGATGGATATGAGCGTCAGAACCATCATAGTAGTTGCTTGACCCTTGGGTCTGGGGAAAGGATGCCAGATTCGAACGTGTGCACGTACGCTCCCAAAAGGTCAGATACCGTAATAATGAAGTCATTAAATGCCTCAAGTTGAGGCGAGTGGTTCCTCTAGAAGTTGTATCACCAAGTGTGTCAACTATCATTCGTTAATAATGGAAGTTGGGGATTTTAAAGAGATTATAATGATTGTACCGTATATTCCCTGCAACTTAGATAGACGATGTTTCATACATTCTGGATTTCATCCATCGAGCAACTATGATGCATTAACTCTTCGAGACATATTGTCACAAGGTGTGAGTGTCCTTTGGCACATTTTGTTTTTCTTCCTCATTCCGCTATAAATTCTAGGGGCTCTGTGGGGAATTATACGTAGCAACCGAGTTTATACATCATTAACGCTAGTCTAATGAGTCTAATTCTGGTGAAACTCTGTGTCATAGTTCTTTACTCATTCGTAGACGTCTAAGACAATGCGTTGTTGCACTATGGGATCCCCCTTAAATAAGGGACGGGGTTTTTGAGGTAGTCGAAGTGCCAGGTCCTAGCCCCAGCATACCTGGGACTCTTTCTTATTGACATCCAATGTCCCTAAATCTTCAATAGGAGGTACCTTCCTTTGCTCGGAAATAGTGTCAACATCTCAAGAAGAGGTGGGAGTGGAGAGAAATATGCCTGAAGGATGTATGTTCGGTGCCATGACTTCTCAAGAGAAGACATCGTGGAGGAGGGGAAGGCCTAGAAAAAATAAGGGAAAAGTAGGAGAAGACCGCCTCCCAACTGAGCTGAGTGCACACCCGGTCGCTGAGGAATTTACGATGCACACTACCTGGGTGGAGCCTGTCGGGACTACTAGTAGAGGAAGCGGGAGATGAAAGGGAGAGGCAAAGACACTAGTTTCTCCCATTAGGAGTCCCATCCAGCAGTTAGAGCGGGCCCAACTTGCCATAGACGAACTTTACCAAGAAAATAGAGAATTGCAGAGACAGTTGGCGGCAAAGAACTAGGAGGTATCGACACCACAGGGTCGTGAAGGAAGCATAGATTGGCTCAAGATATGGCTTTCGGAAGCACAAGATATGATTGTGCAACTAGGCAAGGCATAGAGGATTATGGGGAGGGAGTAAAAGGAAAACACTACAAGGTGCGAGGAGTAGTCTAGGAGAAGATCCGTGCGCACGAGATACAAAATGGGTGGGCTCTCTCTTTGCATTCTCCGAAGTGACACTTGATAGTTTTCTCTTTTTTGTTGTAAATTTTTTCATATTCTTACTGTAACCGGGCCGATTAGTCAAGACGTCGGTAGTGTTTATTTGTATGTAACCTGAGCTTGGAGGGAGCTTTAATTATATGAAAATTTGAAAGTGTTTTGAATGTATTGTGTTCCCTCTTTGTATGTAAATATACCATGTTTTTTCTTTTATCTAAGTTTCTTGCAAATTATGAGCTTTTATAATTATCATTGCTCTGAGTTGCTTTGTGAGTTCGTTGATACATTCCTTTTAAAAATTCCGATGCCAATTGATGATGATGTGGCGTTACTGACTCAGGGTTATTAAAATATTTTAAAACATAAAATATAGAACTCGGATGGTGGGTAAGGATTGCACTTGGGGACTTCGCTCACGTTGAATGCGCTAAAAGAGATAGATATTGTGACTGTCAATGTTGGGATGGTGTTAGGGATCGACGTTCAAATGGAAAATTAATTCGTAGTTTTCTTCATGAATTATCATTTTTGTTAATCCCCAATGCTGAAATCATTTCGGGAGTCGACGATCGACGATACCACTCCCCTGTTTGCGCAACGCTTACTCTTTCGTTTTTCTGCCGAAACCGGACTGATCGGTCTTCGACGATATTTTAGTGGATTTTATTCGTGGGAACGAGAATACCTCCTTCTACCGACACTGATGAAGATAGACACTTGGCTATTTTGAACTTCTCAAGCAATTTTAATCACTTTTAATCTTTCCCGATGCTGAATATCCTAAGCGTGTTGGGGAAAACTTTAGACTATCGATTTCCTAAGTAGTTGTTAAGTCCCTTTTAAAGTTAAGATGATTCTTTGTATGTTCAAGCAGCCTTTAAAAAATTCAAACATGAAAACATAAAATATAAGCACAAGCAATAGTTTCATACTGAAGTGGAAACAAACAGTGCAAAAGATCAAGTGGTACCCAAAAAGTAGAAATGGACATAGACTTTTTAGGGTGTGTTGAGTGCTCAACAACTGCATAGATTTGTGGCATGCTCCTAGCTACATCATTGATGGTGATAGCTTCTTGGATATTGTAGTCCCTCTTACTGTTCTATTGTCTATGTGGGCAGTCCCTCAATCGATGATCTTCTCCACAACCCTAGCATTTTAAGGGTTCCTTCTTTAGGTTACCATTCTTTCCCGGGGCTGTATTAAAAGGTTTATTTCCACTTTGAGAGGGGAAATTTTTCTGATATACACTTGTAGTAGGAAGTCTCCTTCTAGAATATTTTCCATATTTCTTGAATCTTGAGGATTTAAACCCTTTCTTTTGGAATTTGGAACTACTCCTAGTCTTCCAGTCCTCGCAAGGTCTTGTCTTACTCCCAAACTGTTCATAACAATACTTCGCCTTCCCGATAATTTCACTAAGGTCTTTGGTTCATCGAACTCAATCTTGTCCCAGTAGGTCTGAGGTAACCGACTAATGAACTGTTGCATTTTTATGTTTTCATATTTTATGTAGGGTACATACCTTGGTAGTTCAAGGAATTTATTGACAAAATTGTCTATGGTGAGATGCCCCAGCCTAAGTTCATAGAACTAATTAGTCTTCTCATCCATGTATTTTCTGACATATATTGATTCCTGAAGTATTTATC
>ML818716.1:0-16015 GCA_009831015.1 Picea engelmannii | reverse complement strand
ATATATATATATGACCGCAGGTCGGGGCTTAGCCCCGGCCCATACCGCACCCCATTTCAAAAAATTTCAAATTCAAATAATTTTAAAAATGTATAGTGGTAAGAACCATATGGGTGGCATGCCAGTTGGGCGGCCCTTCCAAAATCTTTACCCCTGCCCGAAGGTCATAGGGTCGAATCCTACCAACAACATAAATTTTAAACCACTGCCCAGGTGACATGTGGAGGCCATTGATTGGGCCATGTGTCGCCATTCCATTCACCACAAACAAACCACGTGTCAAGAAATGATTCATCATCCAACTGCCAACCAAGACCTACCACATGTTGTATGGACCTACCAACTCAGCCCTGCCACGTGTCGTACGGCCCTGCCACGTCAGCATCCGTACAGACTGTACAATCAACACATATTTTTTGCCTGTTTGACGATTTGAATAGAACATGATATCCCTCTCATCCGACATCTGCTTGATCCAAAATGAGTTGTGTTGGGTTCGTGATGACGAGGCCTACACACTCGTTCGATTTGAAATGATTCCTAGCACTTTGAATTTTGAGAAAAATTTGATCCCCTAGATCACTTCTTGGGCTTACGGACAAGTCACTTAAAACTCTATTTGGAGTACTTTTAAAAGAGTGACACCCTACCTTACCTCTTTCTTAAAAAGTCTAGTTAAAAATGTTATTAAATAAAAGAATGAAACTTTCTACTGTGTGTATGCATTTAAGAAATTGAACCGTGTATTTTTCATGAACTAATAAAATGTTAGCTAGCAATAAGTGTTTTTGTCAACACTCGAGTAGTAAGTAAATCGTGGGAAAAATCCAAGACTAAAGGATGGTGATGTGTCATGAAGTGGGGGATGGATCCCACAATAGAGATGAAGAATTTGACGAAAGGAGGGCGGTGGAAACCCCTCTAGATTTGGTTGAAATTGTAAGGATCCTCAGGGCCGAATTACAAAGTTGCGAGGCTAATAATGAGAGATTGATAAAGGAGCAAGAAAAATAGACAGAAATTAACGCGGTCTTGTTGTAGAGCTTATCTGACATATAGAGGAAACTACAACATGAACCCGCAACTAGTCATGTGGACCGACGACATACAAAGAGAAGTCAAAGTCCACCTGAGATCTGAAAACATGACTCCATAAGTGACCACACTAGGAAAAGTACCTCGAAGAAGGCACAACATGGAGGCAGGGGACACTCATTGGTGGATTCCTCTGGAAAGGAAGCTAGTAACTCCGAAGGATCTTCTAGTAGCAGAGCCAGCTCACATTCTCGAAGGAAAGGAAAGAAGCAGAAGCGTTCCAAAAATCATGATACTGAAGAATTCAAGAAATCCAAACCACCCTATTTCGATGGAGAGATTAAGAAGGGAGAAGAGGTTGAATCTTGACTGTTTGTCTTAAAGAAACACTTCAGAGTCCATGACTACTTTGAAAACTTGAAGGCTCAAATAAACATCTTCAACCTGAATGGGAAGGCTTCCATTTGGTGGGAAGACCTTAGGAATGTGAAAGGAGTCCATGAGAAGGACTTTTCATGGAAAAAGTTTGATAAATACTTCAGGAATCAATATATGTCAGAAAATACATGGATGAGAAGACTAATTAGTTCTATGAACTTAGGCTGGGGCATCTCACCATAGACAATTTTGTCAATAAATTCCTTGAACTACCAAGGTATGTACCCTACATAAAATATGAAAACATAAAAATGCAACAGTTCATTAGTCGGTTACCTCAGACCTACTGGGACAAGATTGAGTTCGATGAACCAAAGACCTTAGTGAAATTATCGGGAAGGCGAAGTATTGTTATGAACAGTTTGGGAGTAAGACAAGACCTTGCGAGGACTGGAAGACTAGGAGTAGTTCCAAATTCCAAAAGAAAGGGTTTAAATCCTCAAGATTCAAGAAATATGGAAAATATTCTAGAAGGAGACTTCCTACTACAAGTGTATATCAGAAAAATTTCCCCTCTCAAAGTGGAAATAAACCTTTTAATACAGCCCCGGGAAAGAATGGTAACCTAAAGAAGGAACCCTTAAAATGCTAGGGTTGTGGAGAAGATCATCGATTGAGGGACTGCCCACATAGACAATAGAACAGTAAGAGGGACTACAATATCCAAGAAGCTATCACCATCAATGATGTAGCTAGGAGCATGCCACAAATCTATGCAGTTGTTGAGCACTCAACACACCCTAAAAAGTCTATGTCCATTTCTACTTTTTGGGTACCACTTGATCTTTTGCACTGTTTGTTTCCACTTCAGTATGAAACTATTGCTTGTGCTTATATTTTATGTTTTCATGTTTGAATTTTTTAAAGGCTGCTTGAACATACAAAGAATCATCTTAACTTTAAAAGGGACTTAACAACTACTTAGGAAATCGATAGTCTAAAGTTTTCCCCAACACGCTTAGGATATTCAGCATCGGGAAAGATTAAAAGTGATTAAAATTGCTTGAGAAGTTCAAAATAGCCAAGTGTCTATCTTCATCAGTGTCGGTAGAAGGAGGTATTCTCGTTCCCACGAATAAAATCCACTAAAATATCGTCGAAGACCGATCAGTCCGGTTTCGGCAGAAAAACGAAAGAGTAAGCGTTGCGCAAACAGGGGAGTGGTATCGTCGATCGTCGACTCCCGAAATGATTTCAGCATTGGGGATTAACAAAAATGATAATTCATGAAGAAAACTACGAATTAATTTTCCATTTGAACGTCGATCCCTAACACCATCCCAACATTGACAGTCACAATATCTATCTCTTTTAGCGCATTCAACGTGAGCGAAGTCCCCAAGTGCAATCCTTACCCACCATCCGAGTTCTATATTTTATGTTTTAAAATATTTTAATAACCCTGAGTCAGTAACGCCACATCATCATCAATTGGCATCGGAATTTTTAAAAGGAATGTATCAACGAACTCACAAAGCAACTCAGAGCAATGATAATTATAAAAGCTCATAATTTGCAAGAAACTTAGATAAAAGAAAAAACATGGTATATTTACATACAAAGAGGGAACACAATACATTCAAAACACTTTCAAATTTTCATATAATTAAAGCTCCCTCCAAGCTCAGGTTACATACAAATAAACACTACCGACGTCTTGACTAATCGGCCCGGTTACAGTAAGAATATGAAAAAATTTACAACAAAAAAGAGAAAACTATCAAGTGTCACTTCGGAGAATGCAAAGAGAGAGCCCACCCATTTTGTATCTCGTGCGCACGGATCTTCTCCTAGACTACTCCTCGCACCTTGTAGTGTTTTCCTTTTACTCCCTCCCCATAATCCTCTATGCCTTGCCTAGTTGCACAATCATATCTTGTGCTTCCGAAAGCCATATCTTGAGCCAATCTATGCTTCCTTCACGACCCTGTGGTGTCGATACCTCCTAGTTCTTTGCCGCCAACTGTCTCTGCAATTCTCTATTTTCTTGGTAAAGTTCGTCTATGGCAAGTTGGGCCCGCTCTAACTGCTGGATGGGACTCCTAATGGGAGAAACTAGTGTCTTTGCCTCTCCCTTTCATCTCCCGCTTCCTCTACTAGTAGTCCCGACAGGCTCCACCCAGGTAGTGTGCATCGTAAATTCCTCAGCGACCGGGTGTGCACTCAGCTCAGTTGGGAGGCGGTCTTCTCCTACTTTTCCCTTATTTTTTCTAGGCCTTCCCCTCCTCCACGATGTCTTCTCTTGAGAAGTCATGGCACCGAACATACATCCTTCAGGCATATTTCTCTCCACTCCCACCTCTTCTTGAGATGTTGACACTATTTCCGAGCAAAGGAAGGTACCTCCTATTGAAGATTTAGGGACATTGGATGTCAATAAGAAAGAGTCCCAGGTATGCTGGGGCTAGGACCTGGCACTTCGACTACCTCAAAAACCCCGTCCCTTATTTAAGGGGGATCCCATAGTGCAACAACGCATTGTCTTAGACGTCTACGAATGAGTAAAGAACTATGACACAGAGTTTCACCAGAATTAGACTCATTAGACTAGCGTTAATGATGTATAAACTCGGTTGCTACGTATAATTCCCCACAGAGCCCCTAGAATTTATAGCGGAATGAGGAAGAAAAACAAAATGTGCCAAAGGACACTCACACCTTGTGACAATATGTCTCGAAGAGTTAATGCATCATAGTTGCTCGATGGATGAAATCCAGAATGTATGAAACATCGTCTATCTAAGTTGCAGGGAATATACGGTACAATCATTATAATCTCTTTAAAATCCCCAACTTCCATTATTAACGAATGATAGTTGACACACTTGGTGATACAACTTCTAGAGGAACCACTCGCCTCAACTTGAGGCATTTAATGACTTCATTATTACGGTATCTGACCTTTTGGGAGCGTACGTGCACACGTTCGAATCTGGCATCCTTTCCCCAGACCCAAGGGTCAAGCAACTACTATGATGGTTCTGACGCTCATATCCATCGTACCTGATTTTCCACGCTATGGTGTGCTGATGTAACTCGTTTAAATTGAAGAGGAGTGGTGGCATGGACAAGGACATCACAGGTCATTCAAAGGGGTGACTAGGATCACATAAGTATTAAATGATCAAGACTAACGAGCTCCACAGGTACGCATCGATCTATTATATTTTGTTTTTATCTTACTATGTGTTACTGATCGCTAAACTACCTCAACCCGGATTACAGGAAATATCCTCTGGACTACCAAACAAAGTTGCTCCATGACCTCATCGAAGAACTTGAAAGAAATATTGAAGAAAAATAAACAAAGAAATAAAGGATATCAGACTCCCCGAGTTCAACACCCCTGATAACTTCATCGACCTAAGCGACATAGTTGAGTCGCATGCCAAACAAGATTTGCTATGGACCAAAGAACTAGCAAATATGATCGACGCAAGACTAGGGCAAGTGAAACGATTTGAAGAATATCCAATAAGAGCCCAAACCATGCTATAGAAGTTGAACTCTAGTCTAGTAAAGTACCGAGCACATGGAGTGGACATCAGGGGAATATATGTGGCTCCGATGGAACATCACATATTTCGATGGACCCAAAATTGTGAAGAATTGTTTATCAGTTGGTACGAATACGAGAGAACTCGCCCTTTTCAATAGATATCTCTAGTTCATTGTTAAAGAAACTGTTAGAAGATGACACTACGTGGAGATTTTTTACTTTTCTTAAACTTCACTTAGCCATTAATATCAGTTAAAATTTATATTATAAATAAAGATATTGACCAATTAGCTAGGGTCGATGGTTGTTGTAAGAACTCTTTATTTTTGGTTGTTAAGAATGATTTTGAAGCTGCTATGAATTGAGAAGTCCTTCTGGACCAAAGACAAACTATTTTCATTGAATGCATGTGATGGGACTTGGAGAAGAACTACTTCCTATCCTATTTCATGAATGGTGCAGTAATAAGTAAGAGAAATTAATTTTGTTGTCAAGTTATCCGATGCAATGTTTTAATGTTCTTGGATTTAATGATGAAAATGAATCGTTGTGTTATTATGTAATGAATGGTTATGGCATATGAATTATTTTTCTTTCCATTGTCTTATTACATATGTTCTTTATTTTTTGATAATTAGTTTCTCATACAGTAATTGGATGCTCAGATGGTTGATGTATTAGTGCTAGGCCTATGGTATAGAATCATTGTCTTCATGTTTGAGTAGAGGGTTATCCCAAGATTAGCTTCTTCCCCAGTAGTTAAAAATTAATCGTTTTTGTTGTCAAGTTGCTTTATACTAGCTTGCATCTCTCATACTAGTCCCACCCAAGATAAAATACAAAAGATTATAGTCCTAACTAAACGAAGATCCTTCACAAGAAAACACAAATCCCATCGATAATTTAGCCAGATCGCAAGATATAGAGAACCATTCCATATTCAAACGCTGCAAATTCGAATTGGGCCTCGATGGCGGGTTTGGTTCATACTATTGAATCGAGGGATTTAAGACCCATCAATAGAATTGGTGCTAGAAGGAGGGCCTGAGAATGGATGGTTGAATATATATTTTATATAACATTTCGAACAACCTACAGATTTGTAACAACCCACATGCATGGCTAGTCATTCACAAGACAAACCACACACACTAAGTACTCCTAAAAAGGGTGACTCGCCCCAGCCCGAGGAAGAACCTTTTCACCCTGAAATACCTTACGCCCTTCCTCACGAGGAAGTAAATCAATTCAGGAGAATCACAAGAGCCTATGCCCAACAGATCGATGTGTTGTCCTTAGCTCCTATACTCCCTCAAAGAAAACAACAAAGAGGACCAGTGGTTAGTACTCCCAATGAGGTTTTCATGCACTTTGTAGAAGACTTAATATATTTCGCGATTACTGAAATCCAAGAACCTCTTGATTTGATACCCAAAATGCCAGTCGACCACGTCTCTGAACCAAACGATTTCTCGAAAGAAGAGGAGTTTAACTCAGAGTCTGAAGATATGGAAGGCAACAACGACCATAATGATGAAAGGGGAAACCCTCCTCTGAAAAATCAACCCTTGTTAGCCAGAGATTCTTTGTTCTTCCCAGGACCAGTCCACAACCTTACCCCACATCCAGAGAAGTTGTTGCCTAAGTTTGATCCTGAAACCTCTAGATTACCTGAAGATTATATCAAGAATTTCATACTCGCGATCAGACTTATGAATGTTCAACATGAATACATGGTATGTAGACTTTTCCCATACACATTTGAAAATTCATCTTCCACATGGTATTTTAATATGCTAGTAGGATCTATAACTAGCTGGACCAAGTTCCAAAAATATTTTCTAGATAAATTTGCAGAGGAAACTACTATGGGAGCTCTAATGGATGATTTGTTCATAACCACTACGAGTCTAAAAGAAAGGGTCAAAGATTTCAATCAAATATTCACGACCATATTAAACAAATTCCATCCCATGGCAAGACCAACTCAGGAGTTGCAAATCGAGGTTTATGTTAATGTGCTCCCGACTTATATTTCTATGTTTGTAAAAAGAGCCGCTAAGCAAACTCTGGCAAAAAAATTTGAGGAGGCAAAGACAATAGAATTCCATATGAAAGGATGTAAAGAAGGCCAGGCCTCCCTAGTAAAGAAAGAACCCCAAACCCCTCCTAGGAGAGGACTCCTTTTGACTAGACCGTCGGGGAAACCAATTGAACAAACTACTGACAAAGGTAATGGAGATATATAATATCTACAACGCATGGTTAAGAAATTATCAAATGATATCATAGACATGAAGAGAAATGTAGGAGAAGGAAACCTAGGCCAAAGGCCCTATAATCCTTTCTTTAAAAGAAACCAACCTTTCAAAGCAATTGAACCTCCCCTACCTAACTTAAATATTGATCTAGGGAATGTTGCATATGACTCTTTCTGTACTTATCATCATGAAAACCACTCTGAAAGAGACTGACCTCAATGGGTACATGCCATGAATTTGATGGCCAATCAATTTCTAGATGAAGTCTCCCTGACCAAAAACCTAAGTAGTTCGGTTATGAATATTTTTTACCAGGAATATGGGATCCTGACCTGATCATCCCTTTCGACGACCTGTTTGAGTCTCAGGAACAACCCACGGAAGTTTTGGTGGTATAGACACCTAGTAAGGGTATGTCTAACTCGAAATATACTGATGCCACCCAGGCCTCAAAAATTAAGTTAATTCCTGATCGCCCGAAAACATCCCTCGATCTAGGAAAAAACCCTATAAGCATTCATACCCAGGAATCTCCCAAACTAGATTACAACGTGGTCAAAGATTTGAAGAAGCTAAAGGCTAATATATCAGTTATGGACATATGCAGGATTCCTCAGTAGAAGGAATTTTTGTTACAAGATTTGAACTCAGTAGAAAACTCGATAGAAGGTAATGGTCCAAAAATAAATCTGTCTTCCACAGATCTGGTGGGAAAACCAACTATAAAAACCTGTTCAGGAGATAGAAAGGAAAATCCTTTTGTCCCACCGTTACTCTTAATGTTTGAAGTCTTCAATAGAAACCTTCATAACTGTTTGGTATATTCTGGAGCGTCTTCCAATGGTATTTCCTTGTCTGTTTGAAAAACATTAAATGAAATTCCTCTCAAGAGTGATAAACATGTCATTCAACTTGACAGAGCCTAGGTCAAGGTCATAGGAGAACTCAAAGATGTGATGATCATAATATCGACACATCCCACATTTTGGCAAGTGATTGACATCATTGTAGTAGATATCCTAGAGGCATATGGGCTATTATTGAGTCGAGATTGGTCTAAAAATCTAAACAGGTGCTTCAGTACAAACTGGGCACACCTTTGGCTACCACTGAAGGGATACAAGAACATGATAAAAATCAATAGGGAGAGATATTTGAAACATACAGTCACTGATCTAGAAACCCTGAACGAATCGTCATCCACAGATTTCCCCATATTGGGCAATTATTCTTGCAATTCCTACTTTGGAAACTTTTCTCCTCTCTTTTCCGATGTTCCTCTTACCCAAAAATCTGAAATGTTTTTTCAAGAGGATTCATCGATACCAACAGGAGACACCCTCTTCTGTCAAAACCCTGCATTGGAGATTACAAAAAAAAAGATCGGAATGCACGGAATTAACAATGGAAAGGAAAAGAGCGATTGTCGTTCACAAATTTGGACCCTCTATTTTGATGTATCTAAATCGCAATAAGGGTCAGGAGCAGGGTGCATCCTCATCGATCCTAAAGGTAAACATCATTTCTTGTTCTGTAGGCTAAAGTTCAAATGTACCAACAATACAACTGAATATGAAGCTCTAGTACAAGGATTAAAGAAAGCCATAGATTTGAATGTCAAAGAATTGAAAGTTTTCAAAAACTCTAAAATTATTGTTAGACAAGTAAGAAATACTATATATTGCAATTTTCCTCACCTAAATAACTATCAGTAGGAGGAACATAGGTTAATAGAGCACTTTGAAGCCTTCAATATTACAGCGATCCCTAGAGCTAAGAATATTCTTGTTGACTCCTTGGCCACAACTGCTTCCAGGCTGTCGCTTCTAGAGTATTATGAAGCCTCCTAATTCACTATGGAGCTTCTCTACAAACCATCGGTACCTAATAACATTTCCAATTGGAAAGTATTTAAAGGAGATGAACATATCATAAACTTCTTGACTAACCAAGACAATTTCAAATATCTCACTATTGACAATGAATAATTCCAATAAAAATCAACAGAGATCGATCCTCAGACAGGACAACCTATGGATAAATCAAAGTCTCACACAATCCCTAAAGGGATAGCTAATCTAGAAAATATGTTTGATCTGAAAGATCGATTTAAGGGATCTAGAAACACAAAGACTGATCTAGCTATTTTCCCTTGCATGAAACTATATATCTTAGGACCCCAGAGAACCCAAATAATGTGAATCTCGGCAAGACTATATCTAAGGAAGAAAGGGAATATTATCTCAAATTGTTTAGATAATACCAAGATGTCTTCTCATGGTCCTATAGGGATTTGAAAACGTATGATACCCGCATCATTCAACACATTATATTGTTAAAACCTAAAGTAAAACCTTTCCAATAGAAGCTATGAAAGTATAATCCATCCCTGGAACCTCTCATGTATCAGGAGTTAAAGAAACTTTTAGATGCCAAAATCATTTTCCAGGTTAGGAATTCTGTCTGGGCAGCAACTCTTGTCCCGGTGAGGAAAAATTTGGGTGAAATCCACTTATGCGTAGATTTTAGGAACCTCAACAGAGCTTCAAAAAAGGAAAACTACCCAGTCCCGCCGATGGAACATCTCCTGCAGACCGTATCTGGCTCGGAGATTTTTTCTCTACTAGACGGTTTCTCAGGTTACAACCAGGCTTTAGTTTCAGAGGAAGACCGTTTAAAAACCACCTTCTGAACCAAATGGGGAACTTTCGCATATAAACACAAGCCTTTCGGGTTAATTAATACAAGACAGAACTTCCAAAGGGCCATGGTTGTATCTTTCTGGGGACTAATCAATAAATGTGTGGTAGTGTATCTAGATGATGTGACAGTGTATTCGAAGAATAGAGAAGAGCACATCCAACACTTAACTCAGATTTTCGAAAGGTGTAGGAAATACGGTATATCCTTGAACCCTAAGAAACCTATCTTCGATGTCGAGGAATTTAATCAGTTAGGTCACATTATATCTCAAGCAGGCATTTGTATAGACCCAGAAAGGATTAAGGCCATAACTCAACTTTTCTTGCCCCATAACAAGAAAGCTATGCAGTCCTTTTTTGGGAAAATCAATTTTGTGAGGAAGTTCACTCCCGATTTCACTGAAATCATCAAACCTTTACAAAAGATGATTAGCAAGGATGTCGAATTTAAGTGGGATGATGAGAAAAAAGATGCCTTCAACAATATAAAAGCTGATATATCCTGGGCCCCGGTGTTGCGAAGTCCCGATTTCAATACAGACCTCTACCTTTATACTTTCGCCTCCGACCAATCATTAGTTGCATTTATGACTCAGAAGGATGACGACAACAACGAGGCCCCATTTTCATTCATGAGAACTAATATTCAAGGAGCTGAGCTCAACTATCCTGCTATAGATTGACAGTCGTATGCAGTATATAAGGCAGTAAAACATTTCAAGTCTTACATCCTCAAGAATAACACTAAAGTGATTGTGCCACATCTTGCAGTCTGACCCTTGTTTACCCAAGAATAAATGGGGGAAAGAAGAGGGAACTGGATGGCAGTAGTCCAGGAATTTGACCTAGATATAAAACCTACCAAATTAGTAAGAGGACAAGGGTTATGCAAGCTTGCAACTGAAGCCCGGGACCAAGTAAATGAATATTCTGGATGGAAGAACGAAATGAAACTAGGGTGTAGAGAAGTATCATACATATCCCTAGGAAAAGATTCTTGGTATAAGGATTTAACTTATATTCTACATCACAGGACTTGTCCCGAAAACCTCCACCCTAGGGAAAGGAGAGCCCTCAAGTTAAAATCTGCACAATATCACCTTATAAATTCGGTACTTTTTTGGATCAATTATGACAGAGTACTATTAAGATGTCTCAAACGTGAAGACGCAGACAAAGTGCTGAAGGAGCTCCATGATGGCCCCATCGGGGGACATTTCATAGGAAACACCATCGCTCATAAGATTCTGAGAGCTGTCTATTATTGGCCCACCTTGTTCAAGGATGCTCATACTCACACTAGAAATTGTAAGGCTTGTCAAATAAGTGTTGGAAAGGAGAAGAGAGCAGTAGTCCCACTCCAACCTGTGACTATCTATAGGCCTTTTGAGCAATGGGGGTTGGATATCATAGGATAAATTACACCTAGATCTTCAAAACTGCATAGGTACATTCTTACTACCACTGACTATTTCACGAAATGGGCAGAGGCCATTCCTCTGACTCATGTAAACGAAAAGGTAGTGATCCAATTCATAGAACAACAACTGATTACAAGTTTTGGTGTCCCTTCCATTCCGGTCTTTGATAATGCAACTTATTTTTCTTCCACCCTATTGATGGAGTTTTCTCTGGAAAAAGGAATCATAATTAAGTACTCTGCAAATTATTACCCCCAGGGAAATGGTGTGGCAGAATCAACCAATAAGAACCTAGTGAGAATATTAAAGAAGACAATTGTAGATAACCAAATAAATTGGCATAATCTACTCCATAATGCTCTATGGGCCGATAGAGTCACACCCAAATAAGATATGGGTAATTCCCCATACTTTTTGGTCTATGGGAAAGAATCCATCCTCCCAAATGGGCTCTATCTTCCATGTCTTCAACTAGCCCAATATTCCAGTGAGGAACCTTTGTTGGCCATACAACAAAGAATCAAAACTCTTCTTATGATGAAAGAAGAGAGAGAAAAGGCTAAGTCAAAGTTCCTAGCTCACCAATAGATAGTGAAAAGGTGGTTTGATAATCATAAGGCTAAAGAAAAGAACTTTGAAGTAGGAGACTTAGTCTTGAAGTGGGACATGACAAATGAACCAAAAGGGAAGCATTCTAAGTTTCAGAATTTATGTCTTGGACATTTTCAGGTAGCTGAGAAGATTGGGGAAGAAACTTATCATTTGTAGAATATGAGGGGGGAACCTGATGCCCTCCCAGTAAATGGCCAAGCTCTAAAACAATACTTCCAATATTTTTTTTATTTTTTTTATGTGTGTTTCATGTTGAGTATCTTCATGGTTGCGAAATACTTCTTTTGTTGTTTCTTTTCTTTCTGGTTTTCTATACTTTTGAAGGTGTCTCCAACAAGACGATGGTTGGTCTTAAAATCATGCAACATAGAGAACTTTGTTTCTAACTAATCCCTCACTTACAAACACAAGAAGTACTAGAAAACCTGCGGTTACTTTGAGGAATCCTTTGTCTAACCTAAGAAAATGAAAAACTTCAGAGAAATTACAAAAGTGTCTACTTTGTGGTCTAGTAAGACCTTAAGGGAACATAGGAAAGATGGAAAGGACTACATGAACCCAGAAGATAGAGCTAGTGAATGATCCACCTTAACCATCTCACTTGCAAATAAACAAACATCCTCCTCCCTCACTCACTCATGGAATCATACTTAAATAAAATTGATATTATCAAAAGAGTGAACAGTAAGAGAGGGTATGCATATATCTACGTCGGGGCTATGGATGATCGCTAGCAGTGGGGCAAGGTTTGTGATGTCGGGGTGACTCTGTCGGGGCTATGAATGCTCGTTGGTAGTGGAGCGACACCGAATTAGGTGAGTAGAGGTAATTAAAGTCTTCATGTCAGTGAATACTTTGCTAAACTTTTGTAAGAAGGGGGAATGAGTCAGGGTCAAAGGAAATGAAGGAGGAAAAGGGTTAAAACCCCACAGGTAGACCTGGAAGCATCATACAAAGAACTTCAATTGCAAAGGTTAAGAGGTTTTGATTTAAGACCAGTTAAGATTATCCATCAACTTTCGTATCAGTCGGGCCTCGGGGAAGGAACAAAGATTCTAGTTTCACCCAGTGAATCGCCATTTGTTGAGCACTCAACACACCCTAAAAATTCTTTGTCCATTTCTACTTTTTGGGTACCGCTTGATCTTTTTCACTATCTGTTTCCACTTCAGTATGAAACTGTTGCCTGTGCTTATATTTTATGTTTTCATGTTTGAATTGTTTAAATTCCGATTTAACATACAAATAATCATCCTAACTTTAAAAGGGACTTAACAACTACATAAGAAATCGACAGTCTAAAGTTTTCCCCAACACGCTCAGGAAATTTAGCATTGGGAAAGATTAAAAGTAGCGAAAATCGCTTGAGAAGTTCAAAATAGTCGAGCGTTGATATTCATTGACGTCAGCAGAAGGAGGTTTTCTCATCCCCGCGAATAAAGTCCACTAAAGATATCGTTGAAGATCGATCCGTCTGGTTTCAACAAAAAAATGAAAGAGTAAGCATTGCACAAACAAGGGAGTGGTATCATTGATCACCGACTCCTAAAACAATTTCAACATTGAGGATTCACAAAAATGATAATTCACGAAGAAAACTACGCATTAATTTTTTGTTTGAACGTCAATCCCCAATGCCTTCCCAACATTAACAGTCGTAGTATCTAGCTCTTTTAGCGCATTCAACGTGAGTGAAGTCCCCAAGTGAAATCCTTACCCACTGGCTGAGTTCTAGATTTTATGTTTTAAAATATTTTAATAACCCCGAGTCAGTAATGCACATCAGCATCAATCGACATCATAATTTTTAAAAGAAACATATCAACGAACTCAGAAAACAACTCAAAAAAGTGATAATTATAAAAGCTCATAATTTGCAAGAAACTTAGATAAAAGAAAAAACACGGTAGATTTACATACGAAGAGGGAACACGATACACTCAAAACACTTTCAAATTTTCATATAATTAAAGCTCCCTCCAAGATTAGGTTACATACAAATAAACACCACCGACATCTTGACTAACTAGCTCAGTTACAGTAAGAATATGAAAAAAATTACAACAAAAAAGAGAAAACTATCAAGCATCACTTGGTAGAATGCAAAGCAAGAGACCACCCATTTTGTATCTCCTGCGCACGGACCTTCTCCTGGACTACTCCTTGTGCCTTGTAGTGTTTTATTTTTTCTCCTTCCCCTTCATCCTCTGCACCTCACGCAGTTGCACAATCATATCCTGTGCTTCCAAAATCCATCTCTTGAGCCAATATGTTCTTCGTTCACGACCCTACAGTGTCGATACCTCCTATTTATTCGCCGCCAACTGTCTCCGCAATTCTCTATTTTCTTGGTAAAGTTCGGCTATGACAAGTTGGGCTCACTCTAGCTACTGGATGGGACTCCCAACGAGAGAAACTTGTGTCTTTTCCTCTCCCTTTCATCTCTCGCTTCCTCGACTGGTAGTCCCAATAGGCTCTGGCCAAGTAGTGTGCATCATAAACTCTTCAACGGTCGAGTGTGTACTCATCTCAGTTGGGAGGCAGTCTTCTCCTCCTTTTCCCTTATTTTTTCTAGGCCTTCCCCTCCTCCGTGGTGTCTGCTCTTGAGAAGGAACGACACCCAACATACTTCCTTCAAGCATATTTCTCTCCACTCCCACCTTTGCTTGAGATGCGAACATTGTTTCCAACCAAAGGCAGGTATGTCCTATTGAAGCTTCAGGAAAACTAGATGCCAATAAGAAAGAGTCCTAGGCACACTAGGGCTCGGAGCTGGCACTCCGGCTACCTCACAAACCTCGTCCTTTGTTTAAGAGGAATCCCATAGTGTAACAATGTATTGTCTTTGACATCTGTGGATGAGTAAATAACTATGACACAAAGTTTCACCAGAATTAGACTCGCTAGACCAGCGTTAACGATGTATAAACTCAACTGCTGCATAGAATTCTCCACAAAGCCCCTAGAATATATAGTGAAACAAGGAAGAAAAATAGAATGTGAAAAAGGACACTCACGCCTCACAATAGGATGTCTCAAAGAGTTAACACGTCATATCTTCTCGACGAATGCAATCCAGAACGTATGAAATGTTGTCGATCAGAGTTGTAGGGAATATACGATACAATCATTCTAATCTCTTTAAACTTCCCAACCTCCATTATTAACGAATGATAGTTGACACACTTGGTGATGTGGCTTCTAGAGGAACCACTTGCCTCAAATTGAGGCATTTAATGACTTCATTATTACGGTATCTGACCTTTTGGGAGCGTACACACACACGTTCGACACTGGCATCCTTTCCCCAGCCCCAAGGGTCAAGCGACTACTGTGACAGTTCTGACTCTCATATCTATCGTGCCTGATTTTCCACGCTATGGTGCGTTGACGTAACTCATTTAAACTGGAGAGGAGAGGCAGCATGGACAAGGAAATCACAGGTCATTCAAAGGGGCGACTGGGATCATGTAAGTATTAAATGATCGAGACTAACGAGATCCACAGGTACGCATTGGTCTATTTTGTTTTGTTTGTATCTTACTATGTGTTACCTGATCACTAAATTACCTCAACCCAGATTAGATGAAAGATCCTCTCGACTACCAAAAAAAGGTTCTTTGTGACCTCACCGAAGAGCTCGAAAGAAATATCGAAGCAAAATCAATAGAGCAATATAGGATATCATACTCCCCAAGTTCGACACCCTCGATAACTTCATCGGCCTGAGAGACATAGTTGAGTTGCATGCCAAACAAGATTCACTATGGACTGAAGAACTCACAAAGATGATCGACGCAAGACCAGGGAAAGTGAAATGATTTTCAAAACATCCAATCAGGGCCCGAACCATGCTACAATAGTTGGACTCCAGTATAGTAAAGTATCGGGTGCATGCAGTGGACATCAGAGAAATATATGCGACTCCGATGGAACAACACAGATTTCCATGGGCCTAAACTTGTGAAGAATTGTTTATCAGTTGGTATGAATATGAGAGAAATCACCCTTTTCAAGAGATATCTCAGGTTGAATGTTAAAGAAACT
>ML818715.1:30813-47317 GCA_009831015.1 Picea engelmannii | reverse complement strand
CATGCTTTCCCTTTCCCCTCACTCGAGCCCCCTTTATTACTAGGATCTCTGCATGAAGCACCGGATGATCTGCTACCTTTCTCCTGCGTCAACTCGGCTCCCTCACCTGATGCAACTCCTCTCTCGCTCGTGGGACGTGATGGCTCCCCCAGCTCTTAACAGCTTGTCGAGTCTCATTTGGATTCACTCCATCTTGTTTAGCCCACTCGCTAAGCTCTGCTACCCTCTCGGCTCTGGAATTTTTCCCCTGCTCTCCCCTCCGCGACTCTCCAGCCTCCTGCACAACTTCTGTGCACCCCTCGCACACTGCAACACCATGCGATGCAGACCCAGAGACCCCTGTACATGCCCGGTTTACGCCATGGAAGACCTGCGAGAACAATTTCAAGGCCCGCGGACTGACTGCAGACGCATGGAGGAACGATCAGGATCGAGACACCGGGAACTACAGCAGGAAAATCAAGCGATCCGGGAAAATATGGTCGAAATTCAAACTCAAATGGAGCAATTGGAAACCAGGCACAACCAGGAACTGGCCATTGTTCTCAGGGGAGTTAACCGCAACATGAGGCAGATAGGAGCAGTTACCTAACACCTGGGTAACTTTCAACAGCAAGCCCACTCAACAGGAACGAACGAATCCCGACTTCCATCAACCTTTCACTCGACGGCCAACAATGACCAACATGTCCCGATGGCTCCGGGTTTCTCTGATCGTGTCTGGGAGGAGGACAATCAAGCTTAGAACCATGGGGAAGCACGTCAAGCAGTGGAGAACCAAGCAACACAACAGAACGATCCAGGCTTGCCCCGCACTTAGCTCTGGCCTCCCGTGAACTGTAAATTTTTGTTTTTATTAAAATATAAAAAGGGCTGCAATATAAGTGCTAAATTTTTGTTTTTATATAAAATATAATAAGGGCTGCAATATAAGTGCTAAAAGTCCAATTGAATAAGCACGAGACAAGCTAGCAAAACCTAGTTTAGTTCAACAATGATAGAAGAAGACTTTAGCATAAAAGGCAAGGCTGTCATAAAAAGCTAACTGCAGTGATATTTATCAGCCTTATGGCTGTAACAAACTTGTTATTACAACAAGAGATTTAACCACTAAAACTTGCTCAAAACTTGCCAAAAGATGAGTTGTACTTAGTAGATTATGTGGGCAGATTTTAGGCAATTTTCAATGGTTAAATTAAGAGTTATTGAAGAGTTTGGTTAGGGTTTTCTGCAACCCGAATGGCTGTAGGTTAAATTTGTAATAGCAACAAGAAACACTTGGAGAAATGAAACACCCTAGTGGCTCAAGCAAACATTTATAGCATAGATTTGATTCCACTAGGAACAACTTGAAAATCACGAAATTTCATGTTCCTAGAGCAACAATTTTATATCTCCAATGCAACAAGTGGTGACTAGTGCCTTTAATGATTGGGTTAATGGAGTCAAGAAAAGAAAGACCTAGAGGTACTACCTCCTTGGGGGTGTAAATCCTCTTACTCTCCAAGGCAAGTATCTCTAGCTAGGGTTTAACCTAAGAGGGTGTATGCACTTATACTTCTCTTAGTAAACCCTTATTAAATCAACAATACTTAAGCATAAAATGATGGAGGCTAAGGTGGGGGTGTATGACCTTATACTTCCCACCTAACTCTAGCAAAATAACCTTGACTTGAATAACAAATGATAACACAAAGTAAAAGCCTTACCAATTCAAGGAAAAATGCAAAGACAAACCACCACAATAGCAAATGAAGAGCCTTCCAAGGCTAGTGCATCACTTCCACCAACCAATCACCAAGAAAGTAGCCATACACAAGAGCACAAGAGAGAAAATAGCCAAAGATAGTGAAAATTTCAGTCCAAGGCCTCTCCAAATGGGAGAGATATGATTTAAAATGAGATCTTATGATCTCTATTTATACAAAATGTCACTAACATAGTTTGTCCACATAATATTAGGGTAAACCACAAGACTAGGGGTCAACAACCCTAATCTCGCCCCTTTACACAAATAATATTAAACAATTCACTTTAAATTCTACTTTTTGCACAAATGAAAACCCTAAGATGATGTCACCCCTTTAGGAGGGACGTTTTGGAACTTTTAGGCCAAACGTTGAGTTGGAGATGGTAGGGTTGGGCCTCCGGCCATGTGTCTCCAATCCAACCTTCTTCTTCATGATCTAAGGGTTTCTTCCTTCAAAACGTGCCATGTGTAGCCATCACCACCTCAAACCCCTTAAACATGACGTCATGCCTCCAAAACATGACGTTTTGCCTCTTCTGGGCAAAACATTTGGCATGTGAGGGCTAGGTTTTGTCTCTCAAGTCATCTTCTAGGCCTCCAATGATACATTCTTCTCATCCGGCATGCGGGCCCTTAACATCCAACCTGTGGGCTTCAATCCCCATGGAAGCCCAAGCTAGGCTTGCTCTTCCAAAAATGTCCACCAACTAGGTCCTGCAAAGACAAATAAGCACGCCCTCCTCCAAGGATCTCAAGTCAAAATATCATTATGAATAAATCAAATCAATAAATGAACCACCTAAGCATGTGCATAAAAAATTACCCTGTCAAACAAGTAAGTGCTCAAAGACATTATGCGACTTTCCAAGCTTGGATGTGGGAGGGTTGACGAGGTGTCCTATTGGGTAGATCTTTCCTAGGTCAAGGAGTGTTTCCCAAGTGACCCCTTTCTAAGCCATGTAAAGTGGATGAAGTGGTTAAGGATCAAGACTCATTGGGCATCGGGTTCATGACATACAAGGGGTTGTAGTGTCTCATTCATGGGTGTCTTTGTAGAGGGTGTGTGTCACCTTCATTTGCAAGGCACTTTTTCCAAGCCCATTTTCTTGCCATTCATTGTTTCTTTCATGTTTTAAAAGATGAGTTGAAGGCCACTGTCCTAGCGTGGTGTCTAGATAACGACAGTGTCACTCAAAAATACCTTGTGGAAATGAAAAGGTTGGCTTGTGATGAGACTCCCTTTCTCTCAACCATGCTATTGAGAGCCATTACCCTGGCTTGGTGACCGGATGATGGTAATGTCATACCACTAGATACCCATGATCATGATAGGCCGACTCATGATGATACCTCCTATCCTCCAACTAAACCCCTAAGCATTCTATCATTATTCTTGTGGGTCCCCCTTTTCTTACAGCTAAGTGTTTCATTGCTTTCTTGGGTGATCCCTGGGAGAAGCATCTGGAAGGTTTATAAGTAGGCTTTTATCTTTTACCCAACAACAATCCCTTTGGGCCTTTAGCCCCTTCTTCCTATAGAATGAGGGACAACCCCTTCTTGGGTCAATACACCCTAAAATCCCAAGAGATAAGGAAATGGGGGGTTTTAGTGATGGAAAGTGGTAATTATGGTTGGGAACGGTACTGTTGTTGTCCTTATACACACTTGCAAACGTGGACTAAGTCTCAATCCACTTAGTGTGTCCTCGGAGGCACAATGCCTAAGTTCAAGCCCACTGTCACCTCGACTTAAACTTCTTCCGTCTAGGCTTACTCCTAGGGAAGCCAAGGTGGGTAGACCCTAGTTACTATGTGAGATTAAAGGTTAATTCTAGGAGTTGATTTTAATTAGTTAAAGGTTTAGGGGAATCTAGCCTATATAAGAGTCAAACAATGCAAAGTGCAAATTTCAATGAAAATCAAGCCTTTTCCCTAAGTCAACTAAGACTAGTGCCTAAGGTTGGGCAAGGGGTCAACTAAAGTTAAATAGATTAGACTTTACAAAAGATTACACTAGATACAAAAGAAACTACTTTGCAAGATTTACAATTAGAGCTAGATACAAATGAATGAATTAAACAACTATCTACAAAGTTAAGAATATCTAAAGATACAACAAAGTACAAAGATATAATTATGGACAAAGAAAAAGAAACAAGCACTAACTTGCAACTAACTTGAAATACTTGATTGTGCAGGGAAGGAAAGATTGCTCAAAGGAAAAAATTACCACAACACATCAAGCCAACAAACCCAAACAATAGAGTGCCTCCACAAGATGCACAACTCCAAGGGGATGTTTCAATGGCATCCACAACAACAAACCCAAACAATGAGGTTGCCTCCAAAGGATGTGCAACTTCAAGGGGTTAAGCCAATAAAGCAAGATACAACTCAAAAATTAAAATGACAATGCTCAAAGAAAGCCTCCAAGGGCAAGTGCGCAACTCTTATGTTCACTTAGTTAACATCCACAAAATGCTTAATAAAATTGCTTGTAAAGTAAATTGCAGTGAGAATGCTTGCAAGATTATAAAGCATAAACCATGAAAGATAGATAAATGAAAAATCTCTGAGGTTGTGGTGGATTAATTTTAGGATTAATTAAGTTATTAAGTGAAAGATGAATCCTCAAACTAAGTGACTTCCCTAGAACTCTCCCTGCTTATACCAAAAGGACTGCTAGGTGCTCAATAAGTGAGGCAAACAAGGCCACACCCTAGCTCCACAGGTCAATCCGGGGAACAAAAGTACTCCAACAAAGGGGACACCTAGTGCCATGAGACCATCCCTGATCTAGCACCCCTTGCTTTTTCCTTAAGTCCCTTTTTTGGTGGCAAAGTTGAGACAGTTAAAGGTATGCTAATTACTAGATAAATTTTAGGCCCTATGGAATTAAAGATAAATTGAGCTTAAGTTGATTAAGTTGAGTTAAATTAGGTGATTGCAATGTAAAGTGCTTGTAAATGAAAGTGCTTGCAAAAGAAATGAAAAATACTTGTAAAGTAAATAACTTGGAAAGCGAAGTACTTGAAATGAAAATTGCAAGTAATAGAAATGTTTGGAAAAGTAAATTGCAATAATTAAAGTACTTGGAAAAGTAAATAACTTGAAAGAACAAAGTACTTGAAATTAAAAGACTTGCAATGAAAAGAAATAGACAATTAAGCAAGTAAATTGTTATGCCTCCATGGGCTTAAGCAAACATTAGTGATTACTTCTTAGATCTAAAGATTTTAAACGATTAAGCATGAAAATATAGAAGCAATAACCATAATATTAACCTAGCCTTACGATATAGGATGGTTGGTTTGGCCAAACACTTTCCTAGTTGTAGGCAAACAAGTAAATGAAATTAAATGACTTGAAAAGTAAATCTAAACTAAGAAACTACAACAATTGCACAAGATGGAGGACAAGGCTTTCCGGTTTTGTGCACAAGTGGGTGATGGAACTCTCCAAAATTTTTGAGCAAGAATGAGAAAGGGAGAAAGATGGGAGAGATGGGAGAAATTTGAGCATAATAGCAGTAGCAAAAGAATAGATGAGAAATGAGGAGGGGAGGGGAGGGGCTTTATTTATACTTTGGGAAGCAAGAGCTACCCCTCTTGGATCCTCTCCAAGTGTCAATCCTTAAGCAAGATTGAGAATCTCAAGGAGGGGGGCGCCCTTTCTAGGGTTTGAGATGATTTAGGGTTTTGTTAATGAGTAGGGTGTGAGTTGGCAAGCATTACAAAGTCAAAGCATGAGGTGTAGGCTCAAGGAAGGCGCACTTAGGGAGAGGAGGGCCCCACCAACTTAATTTTTGTTTTTCTAAAGTTTCCTCTAGAAGGGGGGCACAACTTCCCTAGTGGGGATGACTTTTTGAGGTGGTGGCTAGGTGGAATGGTTGGATAAAGGTTAGAAAAGGGTTATGATAGCTTAGTTATGGGTTTAGGCATCATCTCCCATCTTTTCTCTAACCATTTTGCTAATATTACAAAAATTTGACATTTTGACTATGTCAAACCAAACAATTAAATTGTTGTTTTAGACTGACTTAGACTCCTCATGGACAAACACCTAGCAAAACTTGTCCAATTGAGCTGAAACTTGGTCCAAGGGTGTAGGGGGTCTCATTCCGTTTCTTTTGAGCACAAATACCCCTTTCAAAATCCCAAGGACCTAGTTTTTACATTTTTTATCAAAAATTAATTAAAATTACCATTAACTAGGTAATTTAAAAAAAAAAACTTAGACTCGACGGAATTCCGCAAGACTCTAGGAGATGTCTAGCATGGTCATTTACAATATTCCTAGACACCAGCTACCATAGGGCTCGACCATTAGAACGCCTTTCACCACTTTGGAGGATTATTTGTGGGATTGAAAAACTCAAGGGAAATTAATAAGGTTGGTTAGGCCAAATTAATAACCCGAGGAAAAAAAACACTCGATGAAAGAGACTCCTCTAATGATGAAGTCCTAGGCAACTGACCTAAACTATGATCCATGTTGACCCATTACATTATTATCCCACGCAGGGGAGCGGAAATTCCAATTACAAAAACACGTGTTGAAGGCCAAAGCTGCCTAGTAGAACCAAAAAGTCTTCATACTTGTTGCACCCTTGGGTACATAATCTTCAAGGCACATGGAGTTGACCCCCTAGTTGAAATAGGTGGTCAACAATTACGATGGCTCTTCAAGGGAGTTCCTAGTAGCAAAACCATTCTCGAGGAAGACCACTTACTAGGGAACAATGTCAACCACCAAGGTGAAACGAGGCAAAATGCATAATGTCCAAGCATATATCATGAAATCTAAAGCAGTCTAAGATACAACATATTCAAAATGCCTCAAATATTGAAATGACACTCACCATAATACATGACTTGTACCTCATGGAGCAAGGCCCAATGCCTCTTGGAAGCCAGTTGGTGTGGTGGATGCCATTTGAAAATCCTAACCTTTGTGGTGGTGAGAAGGGTCTCCATCTATGCAAGTGGATACTGTCGGTCATGTAGTCTCTTGGCACTCCATATCTGCAACTTGAGGGCCTCGAGACATAATCTCCTTAGTTATCCCACAAAATGGGGATAACAGTCCCTTTTAACATAAATGTGGTTTTTTTCTTTCATTCTATAACACTAAAACTTAAATGTACATTATGTATAGGAGTAAAATTGACTTTTCTTGGATGAAATTGTGTATAATTCTGACCTATGATATGACACATTGAAATTTACATACATTTATCACAGACAGTATTAATCAGTTGTGGGCCCTCCTTGTATCAGTAAATTGCCTGGAGAGAATGCTTCTGTTTGTGAATTGATCCTGTAGAAAGGTCTTTTATGCAGAGAAGATCAATTTCCTTCTTACTACTCCCACTTCTACAAAAATGAATGTGGTTGGAATGTTTATGTCCATCCATAGAAGATGCTACTGCCATGTATTTCCTCTGCCAGGTTTTGGATGATTTCCTGGTTGTAGACAATGGATGATAGATCTTGTACATGTACCCGAGTCTCAAGAGTTACTGCTCATATAGCTACCCTTCACACTTAGATTTGGCTTCCTTGTTAAATCCACATGGGATCTCCCTCCTGAGAATGTTAAGCTCCATATGGCTGGTTTCTTGTCGAATGCAACATAGAAGCATGCAGCCATTTTATGCTTTATTTTTTGTTCATTCTTGTTTAGATTAGATGTATTAACTTTCCTCGATGCTTTAGGCACTCCCTCACTTGTTATACCCCACATAATGATGTGTCTTTTAGTCCCATTGACGACTTCATCAATAATAAAGTTTCATTGGTTTTTTTGTTCATTTCTGTATATCAGTGCTTTTCATGTACCTTTTCCATGTCCGTGTTCTTTTTTTATATAATCCTTTTTCACCTGCTTAGTTATGGAAAAAAGTTGGCAGTAGTGGTTTTTTTTGGCTTTTTGGATTGAGTGATAGCAGACATTCAATTACCAAGCTAAGATTTGACATTTTTACTACAAATGTTTTATATGCATTGACATCTAGATGTCATCTTTTTCCTTATGATTTGGCTCTTGAATGTTAAGTATGTGCACTGCACAGAGCAACTGTGTCTTGATGTTTAATGGATTCTCTCTGAGTTGGTCTTGTTTTATTGGAGGTTTATCATTACTTTGTGTGATGCAGGTAAATAATGCAGCAACTGCAGACTATGGAAATAGTTATGAAGAACTAAAACTAGTTCTGCAAACAAATTATTGGGGGGTTAAAAATGTAACTAAAGGGCTTCTTCCTCTTCTTAGACCATCTTCTTCAGGTGCTCGAATAATCAATGTCAGTTCACATCTTGGCATGTTAGAGGTAAGATTTACATACTATATTGACTCCTTTTGCATACTTGTCTTTCAAATTTATAAACATTGTATATTAGTGTAGATATACATTTTTAAACAATGTTCAATAGACATCAGATGCAAAAAAATCAAGTTTTCTCCTGTACTTAATGATGACTCCTGTGAAGTTCAATTTTAGAGCATTATTTTGCATATTATTTCCTAATGTTGCTGTCATCAAAATCCATACGCTCATTCCTCTGGAAATTCATAGCTGAAACTTAGAAGTATAATCCTACCAATAGCAATCAATATGCAACAATAATGCCACTGGCTTTCTTATATCTGTGTGTGTGTGTGTGTGTGTGTGTGAGAGAGAGAGAGAGAGAGAGAGAGAGAGAGTTTGCTGGGAATTCCCTTTATGGGTTATTTTCATTCGTTTTAAACATACATAGAGTAGGATGGAAGAGCCACACATGAAGATGCTTCCTAGTGGATTCTTACAGGTTAGAGATGGCTTTTGCATACTTGTCTTTCAAATTTATAAACATTGTATATTAGTGTAGATATACATTTTTAAACAATGTTCAATAGGCATCAGATGCAAAAAAATCAAGTTTTCTCCTGTACTTAATGATGACTCCTGTGAAGTTCAACTTTAGAACATTATTTTGCATATTATTTCCTAATGTTGCTGTCATCAAAATCCATACACTCATTCCTATGGAAATTCAGAGCTGAAACTCATAAGTATAATCCTACCAATAGCAATCAATATGCGACAATAATGCCACCGGCTTTCTTATATGTGTGTGTGTGTGTGTGTGTGTGAGAGAGAGAGAGAGAGAGAGAGAGAGTTCGCTGGGAATTCCCTTTATGGGTTATTTTCATTCGTTTTAAACATACATAGAGTAGATTGGAAGAGCCACACATGAAGATGCTTTCTAGTGGATTCTTACAGGTTAGAGATGGCTTTTGCATACTTGTCTTTCATATTTATAAACATTGTATATTAGTGTAGATATACATTTTTAAACAATGTTCAATAGGCATCAGATGCAAAAAGTCAAGTTTTCTCCTGTACTTAATGATGACTCCTGTGAAGTTCAACTTTAGAGCATTATTTTGCATATTATTTCCTAATGTTGCTGTCATCAAAATCCACACACTCATTCCTCTGGAAATTCATAGCTGAAACTTAGAAGTATAATCCTACCAATAGCAATCAATATGCAACAATAATGCCACCGGCTTTCTTATATCTGTGTGTGTGAGAGAGAGAGAGAGAGAGAGAGAGAGAGAGAGAGTTCACTGGGAGTTCCCTTTATGGGTTATTTTCATTCGTTTTAAACATACATAGAGTAGATTGGAAGAGCCACACATGAAGATGCTTCCTAGTGGATTCTTACAAGTTAGAGATGGCTTCTCCAATCTACGGTATTGAAGGGCCAGATGCTCCTTAGTGGATTCCTACTAGGCACAATTTAGAGATGGATTCTCGTATCTATGGGATCAAAGGAGGGTCCTTTGGCCTCTGTGATGTGTTTGGAGCAGGTTCTTCTTTCAAAATAGCTGGTTCATCAATTTGTAAGAGGTTCTGGATTGCATGGAAAACTATTTCCTAGGAATTGGAGCCCTAGAATCTAAGAGGAGTGGTATCTCTCGGATCCTCCCTAGAGGAAAAGTCCAAACCTCTCCAAGGGGAAAACCTAAGGACACGAACAAGCAGGTTGCCCATTGTAACCTCAACGATGCTGCCCCTGCACTTCTAGGCTAGGGTCACTAACCTAAGGGGGGAATCCCATATGTCAAATTAAGTCTTATCGTTGTAAATAAGGAAGGGTGAGGACAAGGACTAGTGCTGACTCGATCTTAACTTCTCTAAGGGTCTGATTCACTTAAACAAGAGACGATGATATTAGAAGACGTTCATTCACAGTCTATCATTCATTAACAACGAATATGCCAAACAATGAAGTGTCTTTATTGCATCAAATGTTCATTCATTAAGTGTCATTCTTCCATGGCCATTCAAGTGCTTATCATGCATTTAAGATTTCTTTAGTGATCAATTCGACTCATGTGCTTGTGAAACAACAATATTCTAGGCAAGACCTAAAAAAATATATAAAATGGCTTTAGTAAAGGGTGTGCCATATACTACAGCCCTTAGATATACCTCTAGGTTCGGACACCCACAGTACGAGAGAGTAATCTTCCCTAATGTTGTTTTCAATGCACTGTAGCATTTCGATGACCGGAAGGTTGGTTTCAAGATACCTAGTGGGACTTCTGATATACACGAAGGTACGTGGAAGTGAAACTCCGGGTTCAGGTGTTGTCTAATGCAATACTGCTCGAGTGGGTACCAACAGGGGTTACACAGACTTCCAATAGGCGCTGTAATGTTCCCCTGTCCTTGAAAGGACCAATGAGGACTTAGTAGTCTAGTCACCCCTCTAGACTATAGTTCAATGGGAAAAAGGGGTAGGAGGCACTAAAGATGTCACTAAGTGATTTAATATTATTTTTATTAAAGTGACTTGGATGAAAAGGGAAAAAGGTTATTGAGATAAGAAGAAATTAAAACAGTAACTTTAGTAAGAGTTATAAAGTAACTCAACAGAGAATTAGAAGAGGGAGGTATAAAAGAGAGAGGAGGGCGCCTCACTCCTCATTCATGCTATTCTTCTATTGAGTTCATTTGAGCTATGCAACTTACGTTTTGAGGGTTTTGAGTCAAGAAACCCTAGAGATCAGCAAGGCGGTGAAAGATCCCTCTGTACCTGGTCCAAGCTTGGCCAAGGAGGTGAAAGATTCCTCCCTCACCATTTTATTCAATTCAGATTCATTACAGGAGTCATTTGTGCAAGCAGGGTGCAGGTTGAAGGGTTTTCCAGCAAGTAGGGTGCACCAATTGAGGAGAAAGGATTCGATTTCCATTAGGGAGGCTAGATCTATAGTAGATCACATTTAAGGAGTGATTGCTACCACCATAACGCCTTTTTGCATCAATTGTTTGAGGGTTTTCTCTGCATATCTATTTTATGTATCAGTTGGGCGTAGTTGCTGAAGAAGGGCGCATCATTTCTTGAGGAGGTCTTGGGTTGGAAGGTTAGATCTGAGGGTTTGACCCTAAACTTGCTCCATATGCAATCTATAGCTCCAGATCTACAGTTTGGCAGTGTTTTCATAAGATTTGGAGGTCATCTTCAAGGGGGGCAAAATTCCTAGCTTTTCCAGCCAGTGGGGGACGCACCAACACCAGATCTGAAGGTTACAACTTTCCAAGGAAAGAAATTGATCTTGTATTGACCATCATTCAGTTGTGGGGGACCTAGGAGGCCCTATTTCTATATATTATTGTATCTGAAGGGCACTTGCAACCTAGACTTCTCTATCTTGCTCTATTGTTCCAGATCTGTAGGTCTATGTATGGAGATCAACTTATTATACTAAATAAAGGTCAGATCTGAAGTTTTTTGAGATATGTGTTTTCTCTGATATCTTGTGATCTACATTTATTATTGTATTCTTTATGCTATAAACTCGTCACAAAACACCCAGAGCGCAACTTCCTGAAGCAAAACCTGCATAAATAAACAAACAAGGTCATAAAATAACCCAAGTTTCCTAGCAGAATCGCTTGGGAACATTACAAAGATCCAATCTCTAGAGAGCCCTCTGAAGTCACAATGTATCCCTGCGTGTATTGATCCCAAATTGCAGTTTTAAAAGCTAAGCGACAACTCCCTGTCGTTACTTATAGACGTCGGGTGCACGTCTCTAACCTAGAAATCTAAGGGTCTTTCCTAGACTCATGACAGCCATCACCATTTACTTGCATGAAATGCTCAAAATAAAATCATTCATATCAGTGTATTATTCATAATTGGTCATACAACATTAAATATAAGGCATTTATTCATCAATAACAAATGACCAGTAAAAGTACAACGCAAGATCCAATTCAATGGAATATGGTTATATACCCGTATTAGAATATGAACTTTATTATATCTCAAACCATTAAATTTCATGCATAGTAAATGACCAATGAAAAGCGAATGCGAGGTAAAAATGTTCTTGGTTCATAACATAATCATCATCACTGCTGTACATAATTTTATTACTTGCTTATAGTTATCAATTGGGTTTTGCAAGAAATAGAATGAATAAAGATGCCGAACTTTAAGTGATAGTGCAAAGCAAGGTTCATCATGAATCCTTTAAAACCATACATTATTAATTAATAAAGTGTAATGAGAGATATCGATATCCAATGTAAAAATTTTCAAGGGGTAACATATCAGGGTTTACCTTTATATGAGCATGAGATTATTAATTATTATTTGGCATACAGTACTTATCATTTAATACCAAATATAACTTGAAAATTTAAAAGGATAGCGCATTAATTATTTCCACACTCCACTCATCTCCATTTTGCAAAGGGCATTAAAAAGGTCAAGTCGATGTAACCAAATTAATCACTATACGATTCTAAGCAAACATCCTCACACCATCCATAAATTTAACCATTCAAAGAATTTAATGAAATCAACGATGAGAGAAATATTAGCTAGTCATTACGGATTTTGTTTTACTTGAGCGAAGGAATTAGAGGGAACTCGGTCACGAGTTAGCTCAAATCGAGGGTTTGAAAGCAACAGTGCAGGTCGAGATCGAAATGGTTGGGCAAGGACTTCGGATCGAGAGAAGGTCTGGTCGTATTACAACTCAGGCAATGGGATGGATCGGGGGTTGCATTGAAAAGCAGCGCGCGACCTCATTCACACATGAAAAGTCAATTTTTCTGCTGCTCAATAAAAGAAAATCGAGATTGATTATAGCTAGGTTTACGGTATTGAATCCGATGTGAACAGAAGAAAAGGGAAAAATATGTCACGCATGGAAGTCACAAAGAACCAGGTTGTGATTTTAACTTATAAATGAATCGAAGGAGTGAACTCGAGGGAAATCTTGATTTTCAATGCAGAGGAATGCCTCTCTATACAGGTCGAGGCCTTGATGGTTGAGTGAGCAAGTCAGGTCGCGATTTCATCTCTGGATTTGAATGCATGGGAACAATGATCAATGGCATCTGAGCACTCAAGAAGGAAAACAAAACCCACAACCTCCTTCTGTGTCGAATGGGGCCCATAAATGTGATCGAGGGTTTGACGATAGTAAAGGGGAAACTCAGATCGCGTGATTGAATGGCAATGGACATCAACTCGAATGGTTTACAGTTGCTGGTAACCAGAAGAATACGTCTCAGCGTGGATCGAATTTGTATAGCAATAGCATGCAAGGGAACTTGTAAGGCAGATTTTAATCAAGCATTCAGAGGTTGAGTGTGTGCCACAGTTTATGATCAATATCAGAGTTCAGATGTATCTCATTCAGGGATTAAATTGATCAATCATTATGGACTCTAGATTTGTGCGAAATAAACAATAAATTATTAAATTTGACCCCAATAAATGTTAATTTTAATGACAAAATCAGCAAGCTAACAATTTTGTCATACACTTCACAACCTAGAGATAACTGTTTTGCATGAACTCTGAAATGTCTCAAACCCACATTCAGAAATTTCCATAAGGAGAAATACACATTGCTAAGCAAATATGCAGCCGAAATAAACACAATGAACAACATTCAATCACCCATGAATAACTTAGAAATTTAGGCAAATGCCAGGAAAAACCCCAATATGGGGATACCCAATGAGAGAGATTTTATTATTCAGCGTCAAGAAAGTTCATATCAGCAGCGAACTCACAATTTTCAGCCAAGAGAAAATACCTCACAGCACCAAAACTGTCCCCCACAAATTCTGCCTTGAAAAACGTGCCATACCTGTACAGCTGTACAACCCACCCAGAAAACAGCGCCTTGAAAAACGTGCCCAGTCTGTTGTACGGCTTGATCAGTATGGCCCAGCTGCAGCAAGAAAACACTCAAAACAGCTTCGATTTTTGTGCCAACAAGCTGCCTCGAAAATCGTGCCCTCTTTCTTTGTTGTACGGACAATACGGATCCATACAGTACGGCCTCCAACAGTAGCAAAAAATATCAACACACAAAAATTTGTCCTTGGGATTTGTGCCCACTTTGTCTTGGGAAATATGCCCTCTAAGCTGCCCCCTTTCTTTTCTCAAGCGCTCTTGGAAAATCTCTCTCAATCTCCTTCTCTTGTATCTTGCACACTACCCAATGCATTCTTTTATAAATCTGAAAATGACTTTTTACCTCTCAAGTGTCTTTTCACCTTCCAACCCTAAACCCAAAGGCCAAGATTCAAAGGTCATGATTCATTCCCTCCAAAATGAATCACTTAAAATATTAAAGTACATTTCACTTTATTACATAAGTGCATTGTATGAAATAAAGTCACTTTAAAATTAAAAGGTACACTTTATTAAAAAACCACTTTAATAAAATAACCACTTTACAACTTTATAAAAAACTCATTACAAAGTTAAGTGCCTAGTAGTGTAAACATAAGGTTACATCACATACAAGACAAAACATGCAGAGTACCTCCTGTTAGCACATATCCTTGTAGAGGGGATGTTTTCCTTGGATTTGGCCTCTAGATGACAAAATGCAAAGAAAGGGGCTTAAAAAACCCACTTCATGTGCTTTATCCTAGGTCCATTGGGGTTGATTTGATGGTTTGGCACGATGTGATATAGAGTGAGCATATCTGAGTGACCGATCTGGGCGCGCTCATATCTACGATGCTCTGCCCAACTCGGACCCCCCCTCGACATTCTACCTTTAACGGGGGGGGGGGGGAGGTTTGAGCAAGTGGTTTTGCAGGCGCGGGCCCCCCACTATGTGGTGCCCCCTCGTGAACTTGGACCCCCCCCCGCTCATTCCCTCTGACACTTGTCCTTCACTCGCATCACCCACTCGCCTGTCCCCTTCCCGCTGTCACGTCTCACCTCTCGACATGTGTCTTCCACTTCTCCTCCATGTCACCTCTGCTTGTCCCTTCCCTTGTTTACCTATCACCTTCGCTTCCTCTCACCTTCCGACACCTGTTCCACTTCTCTCCTTGTCACCCCACTATTATCGTCATTATCCCCGACCTATCATCCCTATGCCGCCACACCATTCCACATGGCTCCCGCTCATTCATGGTTCCATGTCGATTTGTGCCAGTCTCCTCGCCAACTCTCCACTGTCAGCATCCACGTCCGCCTGTCGGCTTTCGAGGCCAGCATCCAACAAAGCACAGGTGGCAGATTTTCAGTGCCCGGCCAACACGTTTTTCCCAGGCGCAGAGTTGACCCATGCCTTTCTTGATCCTGATGAAGACAGTTAATGAAAGTAGGGGAGGTGGTTGAGACATCGTCTCCTCCCATAAATGGAAAGCTTTGTTGATCGCCTCTCCAACAAAGGTGGTCAACTCCATGTGCCATGAAGAGATGCATCATCAGATGCTCATTTGTTGAAGAAATTTGGTTCTACAGGGCATGTTTGGCTCCAACACTTCTTTTTGTAATTGGAATTTCCGCACCCCTGCGTGGGTCAATAATGTAATAGGTTTGCATGAGTCATGTCTAGGTCAGTTACCTTGGGATCGGTTCACTGGGAGAGTTCCTTTCACTGAGGGTTTTTTATCCTCGGGTTATCAATTGGGCTTTTCAATTTTCCCTTGAGTTTTTCCCTCATACTTGCAATAATTCCTCCAAAGTGGTGAACGACGTTCTAGTGGGATTATCTTTTGGTAACTATTGTAGGGAATCATTGTAAATGACCATGCAAGACATCTTAGAAAGTTTTGCGGAATTCCATCGAGTCTAGATTAGTTTTTTTTTAATTAATTAATATTTAATTAAATTTCCCTAAGTTTGGAGGTTTATTTATTTAATTAATTAATTATTTTTGAGTAAAAATTGTAAAAACTAGGTCCTTGGATTTTTGATCGGGGTATTTGTGCTCAAAAGAAATAGAATAGCAACCCCCACATCCATGGACCAAGTTTCAGCTCGGTCGGACAACTTTGCTATGGGTTTGTCCACCTAGAGTGCCAGTCAGTCAAAAATAACAATTTTAATTGCTAAGTCCAAACATAGCAACAATGTCATTTTTAAAAATGAGTTAAAATGATGATGTAAAGATGGATAAATGTGAGAGAGAATTTTTCTAACATTTCCTAACCTTTTCCAACCCTCACATCACCCCCTCACCTAGACATTAAGCAAAAACGTCACTTTGCCTAGAGTGGTGTGCCTCCCTTCTAGAAAGTCTCCAAGAAGTAAAAAAATGATAAAAAAATCAATGGGAGACTTATGCTATCCCTTGGCACGTTTTTCCTAGCCTCCCACTACCCTTTTTGTTTGATCCCAACACCTCACAACTCATTTACTCCACTCCATTCTTTCCATCTCCCCCAAGTGGTGCACCCTCCAAGGAGAGTTACCCCCCCCCCCCC
>ML818714.1:118659-137664 GCA_009831015.1 Picea engelmannii | reverse complement strand
GAGTCGGGAAAGTTTTCCCTTCAGACCAATAGTCTAGGAGACTCTGAACTTGCGCCTATTCCCTTAACCAAAAACCCGACTAAGAGCAGGGATTATAGCCTAGGAGTTATATGAAGGTCCATGTGACCTGGGTCTAGGAACCTTGGAGCTCAAGGCTCCGAGATGTCAAATTGCACAATAGTCAAGTTGAACCCCATAATTGCTATGAATCGCCGATCTATGAACGAAGATAGAGGGTGGGGAATCATTGCAGAGTATGAAGATGAAAATAATGGATGTGCTAGTTTGTGTCCCGAAATTCACCCTTGCTGTTGATCTCGACGGGCTGGAAGATCAACGATCCTGGTTAGACTAGAATCGAGCAAGCACTTTCCAGATTGCGGAGGTCGAACTCTCTGGTAAAGAGTACGCAAGTTGGGGCCCCACAATTTCTGTGAAATGTCGATCACCATTGACCTTCGATCTGAGTTTGAAGTGATCCCTGAAACATAAGGAGCTCGGGGGATGTAGAAATATTCAAGGAGATCAAGCTAAGAAGAGATAGCATTTTCAAGAGTGCAGACAAAATCCAGGAGACATGCCCTTAAGAGGAGAAAAGGTCAAATCCTTCGAGCACTTAGAAAATCTTCTAAGTTGGAGTAAGTCATAAAATCAGGAGGAGGAGCGACAGTGGTCGTTGGATCACAACGCCAAGGATCGACAACCGTCTGATCTAAGCAAAGTGCATGAAACTTAGAACTTGGCACATGCAGGAGAAGGGAACTTACCAAAGTTCTGATGTCCCGACGTAATTTGAGGTCGTCCATCACTAGAAGGTGAATCTAGATCGCCAGATCCAGAGGGATATGTGGTGACGAATCATGGACTCCAAAGGAATATGTTCAAGGGTTTTCAATTGAAAGTTGAGATTCTCGAACCCCGAAGACCCGAAGTGAATTTGGATCGCCAGAGCCAAAGGGACACGTGGCGACAAATCATGGACTCCAGGGAAATCTGTGTGAGAGTTTTCAGTTGAGTTCTGAGACTCCCGAAGTCTGGAGAGTCAGAGTAAATATCAGTGGTCAAATCACCCGAAGCAGGATCCTGACCATTGATCACTAGGAGATACGTGTTAACATATCAAAATCTTCAGGAAATCTATTCAAGTGTTTTCAGTTGAGATTTGAGACTCCAGAAGTACGAAGAATCAGAGAGCTGAAGAAAATCTCCAGTGTTAGATCGTCCGAAGTGAATCTAGACCGTTTGATACAGAAGGGACGTGGCGTGAGTCTGTGGACTCCAGATAAAGTCCCGAAGTAATTCATAGTCGTCAGATTAAGAAGGGACGTGGTGTGAATATGTGGACTTTGTATAAAGTCCCAAAGTAATTCATAGCCGTCAGATTAAGAAGGGACGTGGCATGAATATATGGTCTCCGGATAAAGTTCTGAAGTAATTCATAGCCGTCAGATTAAGCAGGGATGTGACCGCAATCCAAACCCTGGTTTTGGAGAAAGGACACGTGGAGGCTTGAGGAGAATTGCAGGCCGAAAATTAGTTTGGTTTCAAACCACCTTTGGCCACACCTGCAATTGTGTGTTTGTGTGAAGTCATCTCCCAAGGTCACATCTGAGGAGGGGCCAAAAGAAAAGGGGCTAATGCCAACTCCGAGACTTCGCTGAAGCGCGAAGGAGAAGGTCACGGGTATCATAATACCTGCACCAGAAGTCGAAAGGGCATGTGTTTGATTAAGAGGTGAGACTATCAAGGTCTCCAAGTCTTGTTTGACTAAGAGAATCAGAGAACCTTGACCAGAGGGTCGGGTTGAGTCCCAGACTTCCCAAATTAGGAATCGTAGAGGGAAAGGATCTATTCCTATAAGGAGGACAATTTTTTTTTTTTTTTTTCACCCTATGGTGGGTGTGTTACACGAATATGATATGGATTTAGGAGCAGAATTAAACTGATTAACAGATTGAATACAATAAACACAGAACAACATATATATCCAATGAACAATATCTTCTATTAAATAAATGAAATAGGTTAAAACTATAAAACTGTAGAACTAAAACACTTGCTCAAATGGTGGTAGTTATCTCTGAGAAGAGATGTGGTTTCTATGCACATCTGTCTGAGTAGAATGATTACAATGCGGCTCAAGAGGTGTTTTTGATATTACTCATGAATTCCAAAACCCTAGACATCAAAAACCTAACCCTAGAAGGTGAAACGTCAAAAGTCATGTGGGCCCCTATGGGTAAGTTGGTACCTCAACTTCCCGGGGTTGTAACTTTTGCATACGACCTTCGTTTAGGTGCGTGATAGCCCATTGGAAAGGTATTTCAGAGAGCTACACATTCCACCATCAAACTTTGACTTCGTCCATAGTTTGACTATGGTGAGCCAAAAAAACATTGTTTAAGGCTCCAAAACGGCCCTGTAAGTACAAGAAGATGTGCTGACATGAAAACATACAAAATAAGCCAGTTGGATTAGGTGAGAGGCCACCAGTATTCGCCTAGAAGATGTGTAGGGCTTCAGACAACCCCAAAAGTGTAGAACCCACAATTACATAGAAGTACAGAAGAACGCGATGAACTCAAAATGGATAAGAAGAGCTAGTTGGAATAGGTGGGTGGCCACCAATATCCACATGGATCAATCCCCCCCCCCTTTATGAAGCAATGGTATCCATTGCATTGATTTACCCCATCAAGTGAGGAAACGTTTTCTGGATTTGGCCCCGGGTGAGCCACTTGCCTTGGTGGAGGAGTTGCCCTGCCTTGACAACCCGATAAAGTTGGTTCTTCTGTTGGCGAGTGCCCTTGACTTGTGTGTCCACTATATGATCAGTGGATGCTTGTTCCATGCAGTCAGGGTTGAACTCTGTTGGTGTCAACTGTCCTGTGATCTCTGACCTGTCCAATAATGGTGGAAAGTATGGTCGAAGGAGGTCCACATTGAACACTGGGTGCAGGCCAAGGAAGGGTGGAGTGTTGATCTCAAAAGCATTGCTACCCACAATGTTGGTGATAATGTAAGGCCCATAGTGAAGTGGGTGGAGCTTCCGATGGGGCCCTGTGAGAAGATCCTTCTACAAATGTAACCAAACTTTGTCTATAAATTGAAATTGGTGCGATACCCTGTGCTGATCATGGCTCTGCTTGTACTTAGCATTGGATTTCTGCAAAATCTCGTAGACCTGTTGGTGGATGTGTTGAATCCGCTCAATAAATCTGGTGGCTTTGTCGGTCTCAGACTGAACATGGGAAGATTTTGTCTGTGTGGTGGCAAGAGGTAGTGTAACATCAATGGGACCCAAGGGTTGGAATCCCAGCCCCACATGAAATGGGCTATGACAGGTGGAACTATGAAGAGCCATGTTGTAATTGTGTTGAACATAGGGGAGACTCTTATCCCATGTACGTGGATGATTAGAGTTGTACATGTGAAGGATGTGCACAATCATCCGATTAATGACCTCTGTTTGGTCATCTGTTTGGGGGTGGAAATAAGTGGATTTAGTGAGATTAGTCTCCAACAATGACCAAAGACTCCACCAAAATGTGTTGAGGAACCTGTTGTCCTAGTCGGAGATGATGGTATGTGGTATCCCAAAATGGACCCACACTCGTTCGAAGAAGAGCTTGCCAGTATATGTCGCTATGATATTCTTCTTGTAGGTTGTGAGGATGGCCATCTTTGAAAACCGATCAATGACCACAAATACACAGTCATTGCCTTGCTTGGTGGACAGAAGGCCAAACATGTAATCCATTGAGATGGATTCCCAAGGCTTCTCGGGAGTAGGAAGAGGGGTGTATAAGCCTTGCTTCTTGATGGTTGGCTTGGCAATGGAACAGTAAGTGCAAGATATGATATACTTGATGACGTCCTGTTGGAGTTTTGGCCAATAAAAATGTTTTTTAAGAATAACCACAATTTTCTCCATGCCAAAATGTCCTACCATCCGACTGTAGTGGGCTTCCCAAATCATCTTTGCATGCTCGCTTGTAGGAATAGAGAGATGGCCCAGATGGCATAATAGTCTGTCCTGAATGTGAAAATTGGTGACAGTTGCGCCTGTACCCAATAGATGATAGGTGGTGGTGAAGTCCAGATTTTGTTGATAAAGTTGGGGCCACTCAGATGCCTCATGTCCACAGAAATGGAGCACAGTGGTGAGGGCAGCCACAAGAGGTCAACTGAGGCAATCGTTGACATGATTTGAGATCCCTGTCTTATACTTGATGTTGATATGGAATTGTTGCAGGTAGGTGGACCACTTATGATGGCGATCATTTTGCAATTTCCCCCGTGTCTGTATGAACTGCAGAGGCTTGTGATCAATGTGGATGATCGTCTCCTTCCCAAGAATGTAATGTTTCCATTGACGACATGATTGTATGATGGAATACATCTCTTTGTCATAGGTGGGGTATTTTCAGATAGTATCTAAGAGTGTCTCACTATGGTATGCCACTGGATGATTGTGTTGAGTGAGAACTGCGCCTACAACATAGTCAGATGCATCAGTCTCAATCTCGAACGGTTGTCGTAGATCGAGAAAGGAGAGTACTGGAGTTGAGCACAAGCGATGCTTCAGATCATCAAATGCTTGTTGTTGTTCCTTCCCCCACACAAACTTTTCCCTGCCTCCGCCCTTGGTCACTTGGCGAAGGGCCCATGCAATATGGGAGAATCCCAACACAAACCGTCGGTAGAAGTTGGCTAGTCCCAAGAAGCTCTAAAGCTCGATTAGTGTGGTCAAGGTTGGTTAGTCATGGATTACTTGGATATTAGCTGGATCAACATGTACCCCATGCTCATCAAAAATGTAGCCCAAGTATTGGACCCTGTTCATGCCAAAAGAGAATTTTTCCAAGTTGGCATATAGCTTGTACTGCCGCAGAGTGCTCAAAACCTGTTGAATATGCCACATGTGCTCCTCCCAAGTTCTGCTAAAGATGAGGATGTCATCCAAATATACCACCACAAAAGAGTTGGTGAAGGGTCTCAATACACCATCCATCAACCTCATGAAAGTGGCTGGTCCTTCTTCTGCACCAGTACAATTGGGCTTCCGCAAGGGGAGGAGATGGGTCTAATGTGCCCCTTTTGAAGAAGCTCTTGGATCTCACACTTGATTTCATCATTTTCCATCAACGAGCGACGATAGAATGGTCCATTAGGTAGGGGTGCACCGGGAGTTAGATCAATTGGATGATTGACTTGGTAGTGCGTCAGTACCCTAATGGGTGAAGAGAAGATGTCTCTGTATTCTTCCACGATCCTGTCTACTTGCTTTTGCTGCAAAGAGAGGCTCTGTCTAAAGGCCACGGATGTGGTGACAACCTTCGACTAACTGTGAGCATGGATAAAAAAGAAGATGAACTTCCCAGTCTATGAAATGACCTTACTACATTGCTTAATAGAGATTAAAGAAATAGTGGTAGGCGACGCTACCTCTAGTATCCTGTACAATTGTCTACCTCAAGTAATAATAACACTGCGGGGTCTATAATCATACACAACATGACTCTTCCACAAATATGGTTTTTCTAAAAGAACATCGCAAACTTCAAGGGGATTAATATCACACAATACCACATCTTTGAAAGACTTGATGTCGTAGGGCAGACAACATTGTTGGTTGACACATAGATCTCTTCCTTGGTGAAGCTAGCCAATGGTGTAGGGCTGCGGGTGCGGTGTCACTGGCAGGTCCAATCGCTTAACGACCTCTACTAAAATTAGGTTCTTTTGACTGTCACTCTCGACAATGAAATGAAGCAAATCCCCCTTAACCCACATATGTGAGTGAAAGAGGCATTCCCCTTCCTTTGGTTCTTTTGGTTCGCTTGGTCGGACTTTGGTGGTCGTGGCAATGGCACTGGGTTCATTCAGAATCGGAATTGGCCTCTAACTCATAAGCTTTCAGCTCAACCATGAGTGACTGCTTGGAGTGACATTCTTCAGTGTTGTGCCAAGGGATTTTATGGTACTCATACCATTTTCCTGTGTCCTTCTTCATCTTCTCATTGCCCTTCTTGTGCTATGGCTTGGACTAGTTATCCTAAGAGTGGCCATCTCTGATCTGTCCCTTGCTATGTGGGTTGGGGTCGCCTTTGCCCTGCTTTGATTGTGAGGAGTTTGCATATCCAAACTCTCACCTCGTCTGCTTAAATTTTTGCTTGATCTTGACAACGTATCTATAATCCATACCTAATGAGGTGATGTCCAGAAACTCCATTTCTGTTTGGATGTATCTATGCAAACAATCGTAGTATTTGAGCATCAGATGTCGCTCAGAATATTTGATACCCAATTTGGTGCATAGGGTGTGGAAAATATTGGTGAAATCTGGTACTGTCTGGTCCCTTTCTTGACATAGGGTGGTCCATCTGGTGTACTGGTCCTCGTAGCTTCCAACAAGGTAGTATGATTCTTTAATGGCATCCCAAAAGGAATCCCATGTGGGGGAAACCACAATTATTGCATATTTCTCTGTGGCCCTTTGCTCAAAGTAAGTTTCCCACCAGTCCTTAACATGGGGGATGACCTTGAGGAGTGAAAAAGTAATATTTTCCCTATCGGAAAAATTGTGGACTGAAAAATACCCTTCAAGCAGATTCAACCATTTATCTACAACATCTGCATCTATCAGTCCTTCAAATAATGGAATATCAAAATTTACTTGTACCTTGAAGGGGGTTGCATGGTCGCTTGATGAAGATGCTTCTCCTGTGGGTAGCCGTCGAAGGATATGCCAAAAGTTGTCCATCATTTTGTTCCTTTGTCGCGCAAGGGATTCCTCGAGCAACATTTTAAAAGGATCTCATGCTCCATCATCTTTCTTTTCGTCTCCCATGGGTTGTTTTCAGGCTTAGCGCGACCGATCTTGCAACGACTCGATTGATTCGAGTCCCAACTTCTTGTACTCAGATATTGTCGGGGACATGCACGGAGAAAAATAAATGAAGCGCAGAGTGCTCCGATACCACTGATCCAGATTTAGGAGCGGAATGAAACTGAATACAATAAACGTAGAACAACACAAATATCCAGTGAACAATATCTTCTATTAAATAAATGAAATAAGTTGAAACTATAAAACTGCAGAACTGAAGCACTTGCTCAAATGGCGGTAGCTATCTTTCAGAAGAGATGTGACTGCTACGCGCATCCGTCTGAGAAGACTGATTACAATAAGGATCCATATGCCTTTTTGATATTACTCATTAATGCCAAAACCCTAGACATCCAAAAACCTAACCCTAGAAGGTGAAATGCCAAAAGTCATGTGGGTCTCTATGGGTAAGTTGGTACCTCAACTTCCTGGGGGTTGTAACTTTTGCATACGACCTCCATTTTAGGTGCGTGATAGCCCATTGGAAAGTTCTTTCAAAGAGCTACACGTTCCGCCATCAAAATCTGACTCCACCTTCAGTTTAACTGTGGCGAGCAAAAAAACATTGTTTAGGGCTCTAAAACGGTCCTGGAAGTACAACACGATGTGCTTACATGAAAAAATAAAAATACTCTAGTTGGATTAGGTGAGAGGCCACTAGTATCCACCTCCATGTAGGGCTTCAGACAACGCCATCACAATTACAAAGAAGTACAAAAGAACACGGTGAACTAAAAACAAAGAAGAGTAACCAATTGGAATAGACCGCCAATATCAACCTAGATCACAATGTTAATTGCCAAAAATCATTAAAACAAAGTATGCTAGGTAATTGAATATAAGCTTCTAGTGTAATGGAAAAGTAGTTAAATTGTGATACATTGCATTGAAGCTACATTTCCACCAACTCCTTAAATCCTTTGAACAAGAGAAATAATCATTAAATTGGTTATTATTATTTAAATTTGGTGTAGAATAAATGATCATGAAATCAAATTGTTATTTTTTAAAAACAAAAAATTGTAAATTTGGTTGTAAAAATTTAATCGATACAAATTTACATTTCAATATTAGTAAATTACGACCTTAAACTAATATGGTATCTCTTACTTAAATCATTGAAATGGTGATTTAAGCAATGCATATTGCGATTTCAACTTTTCTTTATATGTTGAATTCGAATATATACATGGTGATTTGAGTGCCTTTTATCAAATGCCCTTAAATTTTGTGTTTATATTCTCTACTTTTTGTTTTCTTACTTTTAACAACTATCCTACCTGTTAGCATCAGAAGTCGCTCCTGGATTGCAGTAGGAGCAGAGCCTGACGCCCATCAGTTTATGTCACGATTGTTTATAGATGAGTGATCGAATGGAGGTAAACTCAAAACAATAGTGTTCCAACTCTGAAACTAGGCCAGGTATGCATGAGCAAGTGAGGTCTTGCGTAAATTTCAGACAATGAGCTGTAGTAAAGGGTGAACAGGCGAAAGACTTATACAAGAGAAAAGCAGAGGTCTGTTATAAACAAAAGGTTTCTAACAGACTGTAGAAGAAGGCATTTAAACACAAGATCAACTTACATTCAAACGCAAAGCCAGAGGACACAATTATGTAATAATAAATCCTTTATCATCACAAAACTGCAACGATTCACACGAGTCAGTCATTCACGAACCCTCTTAGCATGAGATGAAAATCAGATGGAGTAAGAAGAATTGTCTGTCATAAAACAAGAAATCTCATATACAGATGCATAAGATGAAAGCTAGAATAACTGTTAAAACATTACAGTAGGGAGCTCTGCTCAACCATCGATGCTCACAAAAATGGCAAAAATGCCTACAAATACTCTTCCCCCCTTTCGCCCAACAGAGACGTCTCAGGACTTTCAATGCATGGCGTCTTCTCAATCACATTTGGCCTGCACTCTCCTGTCACACGCCACCTTAATTCTTCATGGCTCACGCCAGGGGGTAGCTGAGCCATTAAATGCTGAATTGGCGTGTGCAGGCCTCCTTGGCGAGTTGAGGACTCAGCGTGGCTTCCATGGAAAGAACCAGTACAGAGGACCTGTCTCGGGTGGACTTTGCTGCAATCCTGGCTCTGCCGGGACGTCCATACCCTATGATTAATGAGTGAAGCTTATCTCTTCTTTATTTACCCTCAAGCTGGCATCAGGATTTTGACCACATTGAATCAGCGCCTGGAGAGCACAGTGCCCCCTCATCCTTCTGAAACTCAATTCGGCGCCTTTGGCCTCCATTTTGTACAGCCCCTTCTACTCCCTAGAGTGACCACGGGCTGTGACCCTTTGCCTATCTACCAGAGTGCCGTTGGTGCTTCGGGGTTCGCGGATAGGACCTTTCTCTTTCAAAATCGTGATGGGTGAAATGCCGGGAGGGATTAATGGTCGCCACGCGTTCCCCACAAGATGAACAACTGAGATTGATTTCAGCGCTTTGGGACCCGAGTGGCCAAATGATAAACATTAGCACCCCTCCTCCAGGCTTGTTCCTTTACGATCAGGCGCCAAAAATACGGGCCCGATTCTGGGCGCTATCAACATTTCGGGGTTCGGGGTTTCGAAATGTGAAATGGTGAGGAGGGCTTACCGCTCGAACTCCCGAATTCCGACATGGAGCAGATGTGTGCCGCGTGTCCTTCAGATGGATGACCCAGATAGCATGCGCTATTATAAAAGGGGCTGTCCCTCTTTACAAGCTCACCTAATATGACCTGGAGCTAAGACCGTGGGCTCGACGCCAAAGGCGCTTTTGGCGCTTCGCTGATCGACACTTTCAATTGCAATGAACGGAGAGCTTCCTCTTCTCCGAAACACCGATCCCCGATACGCCGACAGGCTGCCACCTGTCCCAATCAGATCGGACACCCCAAGTCTGCTTTGAAATCTGAGAGCTGTCCCTTGCACTAAACCTCGAGCAACTCGGTAGCTCCGAAAACCCAAAGACTGTCGATCTGTTTTGTAAATAGATCTTGGATGCTGTTGACGATATTTTGCCCGCTTGACTTGCTTCTAGAAAAACAAGGATTCTCCCGTGCTGCGCTTGGGCACTTCCTGTGCAACCTGCAGACCTGGTTACTTTTGTGCCTAAGACAAAAATAATCGCTAACATTAGGCTCCATGGGGGATAGAGTCGTCCCTGCGATGCTCTAAGAACTCCTTCTGCAGCTTCAGTGCCTTGCTGTTGGGCTATGGAGTCGAGCTCAAACCTCCTGTTGAGAAATATATGCCGAAAAGTAAAAAACCAAACAAACTAAACATAGATGCTCTAAGGAGCTTATTTATGTACAGTCCTAAGCTAATAAAATCTTTTACATGGGGCTAGGTGAAAGCAAACTTCCACCATAGCCATCCAATCAACTTCCTGAATAGAAGCTCCTTCCTTCTATTGATGATGGATAACAGATGATGTAACCAGAAGATCAGAAAGGTCACATCCTTTAACTCATCTTCTAGGGCTCCCTTGAAGATGAAGGTGGGCGGCCCCAAGGCATGAAGGAAGTGCCACTCCATGTATTTGCTGACAGGGTCATAGAATGAGTGGCCAATTCTAGAAAATTGGCGACAGACAACCTTCTCTGCTACATAGTTGTTCACCTGTGGCTGAATATTCTTGATAAGCACAAGTGAGTGAAAAACTGTCGGAGGCTCACTGATCTCAGGCAGTGGTTTCTCGCTGACTGGCTCTAGATAGACAATAAAATGTGCGCTCAGCTGCTCTTCTGGCTCTTCTTGCACTCCCCCATCTTGTAAAAAGAGAATGGTCTCCTGATCCTTCTCTTCAATCCCAAATGTAAATACATCATGGGAAATCTGGTGAAGGAAGAAAGAATGATCCTCTTCCACAATGGCTTATTCACTTAAATCTGAGACGACATGCTCATCGGGGGAAGATGCCAACGCATCCAAGAAATCTTCAATAATCTCTTCAAAAGAGTTGCTCAGAGCGTCTGCCTTGAAGTCTGGAAAATCCTCTTCGTTGCCTTCAGAGTGCACAAGTGGGCGAAGGACAGATGTAGGCTGGCCAATGCCAGATGACACCTGCCCACAAATAGGCTCTGGACAGGAGATGAGTTGTGTACCTTCCTCTTTATGCTGCTCTGTGTTTCTTGCAAGCCTAGTAGAGCTAATTTCCACCCATGGCCTTTCCTTAATTAATAAAGGAACATGCTCTATAATGTGGTCTTGGAAATCTTTCGTAAGACAATACTCACCTATGAGTATTGGTGGACTAATGTTATTAGAACATTTCAAAAAATCTGAAATGTAGGACTCCATGCATATGGCCATGGGATCGTGGGAATTATGACAGAATCCTGGTCGCTTCAGAAGACCAGGATGTTCTTCTGCAAAAAACTTTCTACTCACAAAAGAATGTCCCTCCCCCTTATGGAAAAACCACTCTGGATCTTCTACAACTGCATCTTTTACCCCAGAAAGATGATATTCAAATAAAGGAGGAGCAGGGTCTAGGTCATAATGACTATTTCTTGGTTCTTGTTCCAGATCTGATCCATTATTGCTATATCCTTGCTCAGATTTTGAAACAGACTGACAATCTTCTTCCTCCTGTACATGCAAATTTGCCTGCTTACGAGTCCACCTGCTAGCCCTGATGTTTTCCTCAACCTCTATAGCATCCTCAAATAGATGTGTCAATGATGAGGATTTCCTCTCTCTCAGGAGGAAAACTATCTCTAGATGTTGAGCCATGATATAGCACACCATAGCAGAAGTCTCTGTGGGTTTGATCTCTACAGGCATGCTATGATAAACACTTAAAAATATTCTGTTGAAAACAACCAAGGCTTCATCTTCCCCTCTCCTCAAGGCATTAAACTCGGACCATTATTGATCAAGGGACTTGTTTTCACCCCAACCTTTTAAAAAACCATGGTATAGTTCGGTCCAGGAACCAATAGAACCGGTCTCCAGACATCTAAACCACGCTGCAACATCTCTAGATAGGGAACGTGAGAACATCCTCATGACAACATCCTTGTGAATGATCTCAAACTGATCAATAAGGGTCTCAAAGGCCTCCATATGTTTCTCAGCTGTAACATGACCTTCCCCAGAAAATCGAGGAAGATACTCAAAGAAATCATGAGGATAAGGGTTAAGGTGATATGGCAACCTCAGAGGTTTAAACAACCTATTTCTGATTTTGACTTGAAAATCAGTGGGTTGATCACGGGATTCAACAAGAGGCTGGGAGGGATCAGTAGGAAAAACAGGGGGTAACAAGGCCTGAGATGACTGTGAATTATCCTCAACCTCCTCAGGACTACAAGGGCATTCGACTTGAAGAGGATGTGTGATACATATCTCATATTTAAGGATAGGCAGAGGTGAAGGCACAGGATTAGTATTTACAACACAAGAAGAGGGTATGCTTTCTTCTTCCAAGGCTGAGTGGATAAGGGGAGGCTCAAGGACATCATAATGTATAAAGCAGAGGAAAAAATTCTCTATAAATGAAGGGAAAGAGAAGAATGAGCTGATAAAGAAATACATAACTTCATGCAGTAAGCTCATAAACTGATACCTAGTCTTTCCCTTTGACATGGACTTCCTTCTGTCAACAGAATCCCCTCCAGTGGAGTCTTTAAATGTGGAGTCGCCAGGTGAATGCTATTTATAATGAGTGTGTCCAGTCTTCGTTCACCATCAAAGACCGGAACTGAGCTTTGTGTCTCCTAAGTGCTACCAGGTGTAGCCAGAGGTACTGCAACTGAGGAATTACTAAGTGTAATGACCTCAGAGGAGTCGCCAGGTGCAAGTGCAATATTCAAGGGTTCTGATATCTGATGCACCCTCAAAATAAGAAGCTCATTGTCGTTCTACCCAGGGAAAATATTCAACTTCGTCCCCGGCAATGGCGCCAGAAATGTTAGCGTCGGAAGTCGCTCCTGGATTGCAACAGGAGCAGAGCCCAACACCCATCAGTTTTTGTCACGATTGTTTATAGATGGGTGATTGAATGGAGGTAAACTCAAAAAAATAGTGTTCCAACTCTAAAACCAGGCCAATATGCATGAGCAAGTGAGGTCTTGCGTAAATTTCAGACAGTGAGATATAGTAAAGGGTGAACAGGCGGAAGACTTATACAAGAGAAAAGCGGAGGTCTGTTATAAACAACAGGTTTCTAACAGATTGTAGAAGAAGGCATTTAAACACAAGATCAACTTACATTCAAACGCAAAGCCAGAGGACACAATTATGTAATAATAAATCCTTTATCATCACAGAACTGCAACAATTCGCACGAGTCAGTCGTTCACGAACCCTCTTAGCATGAGATGAAAATCAGACGAAGTAAAAAGAACTGTCTGTCATAAAAAAAGAAATCTCATATACAGATGCATAAGCTGAAAGCTAGAATAACTGTTAAAACATTACAGTAGGGAGCTTTGCTCAACCATCGATGCTCACAAAAATGGCAAAAATGCCTACAAATACTCTTCCCCCCTTTCGCCCAGCAGAGACGTCTCAGGAATTTCAATGCATGGCGTCTTCTTAATCACATCTGGCCTGCACTCTCCTGTCACACGCCACCTTAATTCTTCATGGCTTGTGCCAGGGGGTAGCTGAGCCATTAAATGATGAATTGGCATGTGCAGGCCTCCTTGACGAGTTGAGGACTCAACGTGGCTTCCATGGAAAGAACCAGTACAGAGGACCTGTCTCGGGTGGACTTTGCTGCAATCCTGGCTCTGCCGGGACGTCCATACCCTATGATTAATGAGTGAAGCTTATCTCTTCTTTATTTACCCTCAAGCTGGCATCAAGATTTTGACCACATTGACTCAGCGCCTGGAGAGCACAGTGCCCCCTCATCCTTCTGAAACTCAATTCGGCGCCTTTGGTCTCCATTTTGTACAGCCCCTTCTACTCCTTAGAGTGACCATGGGCTGTGACCCTTTTCCTATCTACCAGAGTGCCGTCGGTGCTTCAGGGTTCGCGGATAGGACCTTTCTCTTTCAAAATCGTGATGGGCGAAATGCCGGGAGGGCTTAACGGTCRCCACGCGTTCCCCACAAGATGAACGACTGAGATTACTTTCGGCRCTTTGGGACCCGAGTGGCCAAATGCTGAACATTAGCGCCCCTCCTCCAGGCTTGTTCCTTTACGATCAGGCGCCAAAACTACGGGCCCGATTTTGGGCGCTATCGGCATTTCGGGGTTCGGGGTTTYGAAATGTGAAATGGCGAGGAGTGCTTACCGCTCGAACTCCCGAATGCCGACATGGAGCGGATGTGTGCCGCGCRTCCTTCAGATGGACGACCCAGATAGCATGCGCTATTATAAAAGGGGTTGTCCCTCTTTACAAGCTCACCTAATATGACCTGGAGCTAAGACCGTGGGCTCGATGCCAAAGGCACTTTYGGTGCTTCGCCAAYCGRCACTTTCAATTACAATGAATGGAGAGCTTCCTGTTCCCCGAAACAYCGATCCCCGATACGCCGACAGGCTGCCASCTGTCCCAATCGGATCAGACGCCCCAAGTMTTCTTTGAAATCTGAGAGCTGTCCCTTGCGCTAAACCTCGGGCAACTCGGTAGCTCCGAAAACCCAAAGACTATCGATCTGTTTTGTAAATAGATCTTGGATGCTGCCGATGATATTTTTCCCGCTTGACTTGCTTCTAGAAAAACAGGGATTCTATCGTGCTGCGCTTGGGCACTACCTGTGCAACCTGCAGACTTGGGTACTTTTGCGCCTAAGACAAAAATAACCGCTAACACTATCCACACCAAATTAAATAGTGTTAAAAACATTTTATTAATCATATTACACAACTTTTAGAGTCACCGTAGACTAGTTTGTAAAGTCTTTACCATAAAAGATGTAAAGCTAAAATATCTCTTTATTTTCAAATAGCATTTGTATCATATTAACATGAGGATGAGATTTATAACTTCCCAATAATTAATCAAAAACATTTCAAATACCCAAATACTAACTCTTTGAACAAAATATCTATTAGAAACACCCATTTGGACAACCGTGTGACTTGTGATTGTAAGATAGTCACTTTAACTACATGGCATCAATGTAAATCTTACACCTCCAATCCTGTAAGCAAAATGATCAAACTTGGCTCAAGACTTGTGATTATAAGATAGTCACTTTAACTACAGGGCATCAATCTAACGCTTACACCTCCAATCCTATAAGAAAAATGATCAAACTTGGCTCAAGACTCTTATGATTATTAACCTTATATTAACATTATTATACCTATATATCATGATATATTTACATGGTAAGGAATTCCTTTTGTGAGGTTATGTTCTCGATGGGACGTGTCCTCTGTCATAAGTTGTTGATGGTAGTGAGACTAAAATCGTGACATTTGCATCATCCATCTCTCCAAAATGGTCAAATGGCATCTTGTAACTTTTATATCTTGTATATATAACAAAGTTTGCGAGGAAGCATAATTTGTATATCTCCATTCCCATAGTAAAGTTGGTGTCCATGCTTTTTATTGTTTACTCAATGAATAGTACATCTTCCATCTCCATATTTTAAAGCTGGTTTTGGGTTCAAATTCCATGGACATTCAAAAACCTTAGTGTCTATGTAGGCAATGGTCATGACAAGTTAGAGATGAATAACTCCACAGATTCATTTTTTATTAATGTGAGTTAATACATTGAAAGATGACTCTTAGTTTCATCTTCCAAGAGGTTCGATGACTCTTGGCATTAACCTATGGCTTTTCATATTTCCCCTAATTTAATATTTACAACTATTTTATAATATACCATAAACCTTTAATCCGAAGGGGTGTTTGTAAGTCCAAACATCTTTCTAAACTTTTAAAACTTTTCTCTTCCAAGCGCTTTGGTGAAGATGTCTGTAGTTTTCTCACTTGTGGAACAATGTATCAGCTGAATGGTTTTAGCCTCTACATGACGTTGAATCAAATGGTACTTCGTGTTGATGTGCTTAGTTTGATCATGGAATCTATGATTCTTGGCCAACTTGGTTGCAGAAGTGTTGTCAATCAAGAGTGGAGTAGCATTCACTTGTTTCTCCTAAAAATTCTCTAGTATCTTCTTGAGCCACACAATCTCCTTTGTTGCCTCTGCAACAACCATGTATTCTGCATCTACAATGGAATCTACTGGAACAAAGTGTTTACATGATCTCCACGATATAGTTGATGATCCAAGACTCATGAGGTATCTTGAAGTAGAAACTCCATTCTCCTTATCCCCGTCAAAGTCTGAATCTGTATGTCCAACTCGTCTGAAGTCTTCCACCTTAGAGTATTTGAGCTTGAAGTCTTGAGTTCCTTTCAAGTACCTTAGAAATATCTTTGCAACACACCAGTGTCCTTCACAAGCTTTTTGCATGAAGCTAAAAAGAATCCCAACTGCATATGAAATATATGGTCTGGTAGTAGTAAGGTAGATAAGACTCCACACAAGTTGTCTATATTTAGTTTTATCCTCAAATTCATTCCCTTGTTTTGATGTTAGCTTCAGATTTTGTTCCATTGGAGTAGAGAAGGGATTACAATCAACCATGCCAAATTTGTTCAATAATTCTCCAATGTACTTCTTTTGGGAGATGAATACTTCCTTTGGATTGTGAGTTACTTCAATACCCAAGTAGTAGTGAAGATGCCCCATGTATATCTTCTAAAAACCCTTATTCAATTATTTCTTTATGGATGCAATATATGCTTCATTGTTCCCTGTTATCAAAAGATCATCTACATACACCACATGATATACAACAATTTTGCCAACTTTCTTGACAAACAAAGTTGCATCATCAAGATTAAAATGCTTGAAATTGATCTTCAAAATATGCTTAGCTAGATTTTCATACCATGCATGAAATTCTTACTTTAGGCCATACAAAGACTTGATGATCTTGCATACCTTATGTTCTTGACCTTTCACAACAAACCCTTCTAGTTGAGACACGTAGACATTCTCTTTCAAGTCTTCATTCAAGAAGGCTATCTTCACATCCATGTGATGAATCTTCCACCTATTATGTGCTACCAAAGCCAACAAAGCACAAATGATATCCCATTTTGTTGTGCGGGCAAAAGTCTCATTATAGCCTATGCCTTCTTTTTGTGTAAATGCTTTTGCCATAAGACTTGATTTAGGCTTGTCACATGACCCATATGATTTGTACTTGTTCCTGTAGACCCACTTGCAGCCAATTGGTTTAGTTCCAAATGGAGGATCCACCAATTTCCACGTCCCATTATTGATGAGAGCACCATACACCTTCTACATGGCTTCTTTCCACTCATCATGAGAAGCAACTTCTTCAAAGGAAGTTGGTTCAACATTAGTAAATAAATTCAATTACAATCATATGAGACATCCATATCATTTACACCACCTGAAACTAAATTATTTACATCACCTCCATCCTGTTTGGTTGAGCTTCTGGTTCTCGCCTTTCTAACCTAATCAAGATGAACACTTTTAAGTGTCTTTATGAGCCACTTTGGTGGATCTTTTTGGGATGATCTAGGTTGTTCCACTGATTAAGATGGTGTTGGATTCCCATCAAGGTTCAACCTTTCAATCCTCTTAATCACATCATCCAATTGAACTCCATGTTCTAATGAAGTGGTTGGATCTTCTTCATGGGGAGATGACGCTTCAAAAGGAGATTCCATAGATTAATCCAAGATGGGGATCCCCTCTTCAATATGTGAAATCTCATCATCAAACTCATGATATGTCTTTACATGGGTGAATGTATCCAAATGATCAAGTTACTACTCAACAATTTTATCATTCTTAGTGGATTCAAGAAAAATCACATCTCTAGAAAGAATGAAATTTTTGTTTACCTCATCACAAAGACGATATTCCTAGTGGTATTTGAGTACCTTGAGAAGATGCATTTTCAACTCCTTGCATCAAGCTTGTTTCTTTGCTCCTTAGGAATTAGGGCATAACAGGTGGAACCAAAAACCCTAAGATGCCTCACTGAAGGAATGCGACCATACCACATTTCATAAGGAGTCTTATTCCTAAGAGCATGAGACAAATCCATGTTTCTCACATACACTACACATAGAACTACATCAGCCCAAAACATTAACTTCACATTCTTAAAAAATAACATTGAACATACCATATTCAAGAGTGCCATGTTCATTCTTTCTGCTAGACCATTATGTTGAGGATTGTATGGAACAATGGTTTGATGCTTGATATAATGTTGGAAAATATAGGTTTCAAACTCACTTGAAGTGTATTCCCCTCCATTATTAGTATGAAGAGTGAAAACACGAGACTGGGCTTTTTTTTCAATCCACAGATGAATTTTTTTAAAAGTTTCAAATGCTTAAGATTTATGTTTCAACAAATAAACCCAACACATCTTAGTGTAGTCATCAATAAAAATCATGATATATATATTACCAAAGGTGGATGGAACATGCATGGGGCCACACAAATCAGATTGTATCAACTCTAGCTTTTTTCATGCTCTCAAAGTGGAATCATGAAAATGTTGCTTGCTGTGTTTACCAAGGATACAAGCCCCACATTGTTACAAATTCCTTGGAATGGTAGGAAGAACAAAAACACCATTTTTCTTCAACATACAAAGACTATCATAGTTGATGTGCTCAAATCTAGCATGCCACAAAATACTAGAAGATAATGTACCTTCATCATGGTGAGAAAGGTATGCATAATTGTGTGCCCGTGTAGATGCCCCTTTCAAGTTCAACAATTTGTCATCCTCCCATCCTGTCATGATGACCATGTTGTCACAAGACCTCTATTAGCTTAATTTTCCACATGGGTGAGAAAAAAGAAGTTATTGAGTGTTAGGTAGACAATATTATCACCATAGATAAGATGTTAATGTTAGTGCAATGCTTAGAAATATAAAACATACACAAAAAACAATTAGATACATAAGATGTAAGAGAAAAACAAAAACAAGATAATAAATAGTTACCAATGGATTAAACTATGACATATAACACCTTAGAGGATAGTGTGAGCACAAGTGTCTCTCCTTTTCCTCCTTGGGAGGGTCCTTTTTGTTCCCAACAAAACCTTTCTCTTTCTCTCTTATGGAT
>ML818714.1:46953-62683 GCA_009831015.1 Picea engelmannii | reverse complement strand
TCCAACCGCCCTGAAGTAGAAGTAGAATGATGGAACCACTGTCACACTATCACTGTGAGATATATCACTGTAAACCTGTACCAATAAACCTGAACCATGCATCAACCTATATCTCAACCTATAATCAACCTGTACCATAAACAAGTGATTCAACCATGCACCAACATGTACCTCAACCTGTAATCAACCTGTACCATAAACAAGTGCATCAACCATGCACCAACCTGTACCAAACAACCTGTAATCAACCTGTACCATAAAAAAGTGCATCCAACCATGTACCAAGTTTTTACCAATCATGTGTCAACTACTCATCAACTATGACTCATGACTATGTACCGACATCATCAACTATACACCTCATGTATGTGCCAACTTATCAACTACTTGTCTCAACCATGTACTCAACATGTACCTCAACCAAAAACCCTCATCAATTTCATCATCCAAATATGATTTGAAGATTTGTAATAGACCTGGTATATATAATCACATTCCTACAAACCTTCCTTAATTTTAACAATAAGAGACTAACATTTTCATCAAACTTTTCTTTAGTATCACATGCTTAGTTTTGGATTAGTCAACAACCCTAACTTGAAGTAATCATAACTTTGAACCTGTAATGTATAATATCTGAAACTGATACACAATGTTCTTCAATGTATTTTATGCGATTCCTCCAGGTGTCACTGCTTGGAACCTATCGGAAAAGGAGTTATAGCAAAAATGACATACCTTGATGAATTATGGCTTATTCTAGAGAGAGACCTTGTCGAGCGTTCCCCACACGAAATGTTTGTTGAATTGATCTAAAACTATTACATGGTATACTAAAGACTTTAACCTAACCAACACATTTTGTCTCACTGAATTTGGATCTGTTATGAATAAGTTATGACATTTTTACCCGAAACACTTGTTTTTGACTAGTTTCAGGACTAGCCACAAACCCTTTTTTTCATGGAGTTTAACTCCAAAAATACAACGACCCACAAGATGAATTACCACAGATACTTGGGCATGTTTTCTCAATTTCATAGCAATTTCACGGTCTGAATCATTATAGAAAAAAAGTTATAGTGAAAATGGTGAGATGACCTGTAAATAACATACCTTAGAAAGCACCATCAAAATAATTTATCCTTCCTTGCATTTCGACCTTCTTTTCTTCACCTTCCCTCATAAATTTGGCTTAGGTATCCTTGGTTATCTTAGACACCTATAGATATCAATATTCTCAAGTGTAATAAAAATTAGAGAGCCTTGCCTCTTATTTATACTCTCCAAGTAGCTTCCTTAAAAACATCTTGTAGGTCACTTGGCCCACTTTCCTTATTTTAGGGTTAACCCACTTCTAATTTCTCCATTAAATTTATTTTTGAAATAATTTATTTTGTATTCACTTTGAATTATAATACACTCATCACTTCACTTTATTATTTACCTTTTAAAATCTCTTAAACCACTTTGACTACTTTGACCTTTTGGGGCTTCTAGATGACATATGAGGGTCCACCAACTTCATAAGGCCATAACTCTCAAACCGTGAGGGGTTATGCGACATTCCACATACCATCAGAAATGGAATGACATGTAATATCCATCTAGAATATTATTACCTTAAAATATAACAAAAATCATACCGTTATCCATCAAACAAACTTGGGTCCATTACTCAAACCCGGGTTCTCCAACTTCACATGGTCATAACTCTCTAACCGTGAGGAGTTATGTGACGTTTTGCATACCACTAGAAATGGAATGACAAGAACTATCCATCTAGGATAGTTTATATGACAAATTCATTGTCCTTCATCTCATTATTCCACAACTAAGCATGGGTTCTCTTACTCCGCAAAGCATTTTCCCGTGAGGGCTTTCACCATAAGGGGACCACTTTGGAGTTCATCCATATTTACTTCTTATCAACCATGAAAAAACAATAATGAGTCATATTTACATCAAACAATATTGGGTCCATTACCCAAACCTTTGTTCTACGGGGCTTTCTTCAAGGGTTGACATCAATGAAAACCAACCTTAATCAACATATAGTATCATAGGGTGAAGTAATTGAGTTTTTAGGACCCTCCAAGCAATATATAGTAAAACCTAGATGGAGGTTATCACTAAGACTAGTGAAAGAAGTGGTAGCCTCAAATATTTCTTCGTCCTCTTGGAAGAATGTAGTTAAGAGGTTATGGTTTCTTTTGGGATTAGGGGAAGAAATATGGGTGGATGCGCCCAAGGATGAATGAATTTGCCTAGCCTCCAAGCCCAAGTGGTGAGGAGGTGGTTTTAGAGCCATGGGTTCATTTTTAGGGGGAGTGGATGTTACATGACAAGTGGTAGTGGAAAAATGCATGGAATTGATGTGAGCAACATAAGGTAAGATTATGTTATGAGAAGCATGTGAGGGGGAATCATAGATGGAGACTTGATCAATGGTGATGATGCATCCCTCATGTTGGAATATCATGACTCAAAAGAGTGAATACACCATATCATTCATGGCATAGATGAAATCATGACACATAATATATTGTAATCCACCAGACTAGTCATGACAACAACATTGATCAAAACAATCTTACCACCTAAATCAATGGCGAGATTAGGTAAGATCCATAAGGGGGGACAAAGTCTACCATAAAAAACTCTTAACTTAGTCATTGACAGAACATGAGTAGCGGAGCCTAGTTTTTTTCAAGACAAGGAGGACATAATACATGAGGAGGCCCCATCATCTATAATACACCGATAAATCGTAAAGTCTTTAAGGATAACATGTATTTGAAATGAGGTAGGAGATGATAGTCATGCTTGGATACGTTGGTCCGAATCAAAGGTGATGGTCCATTATGGGTGTGGATAAGTATGCCCATTTTCCTTACAAGGAGAAGTTCTAGTGGACATTGTAGTACTAGAGGTGGAAGGGCTGCCCCCAATTCTACATGACTAGGTCTAAATTGTGAAGTAGATTGGGTTAGAGGTGGGGTTACCCATTTGATGGGTAACAAACGATGTCTAGGTGCAGGGAAGCTCACCTGATGGATTAATGGGTTCATGTTGGGGGAGGGGGTACTTATAGGTAGTCAAATGGTCACCACTAAGTTTATTACACTATATGCACTTTGAACGAATTGCTTGGACTAATGCTGGGGTGAGGTTGGGGCACTGATGGGATGGGTGACCATAGAGCTCACATAAGGGGCAAGGGTGATTAATCCATGTATGGGTGGTACATTTATTCTTGGTTTGACTATAGTTATGGTGGGCACAATGAGTGCCCCCATTATTTCCTCCATGCCATGGGTGTTTATAGTGTGTGGTCCTCTTCTTACTCTTTGTGGGTGGTGGATGGCTAACATGACTTGGAGAGGGGGCCCATTTTTTTTCTAAATGGGGAAGAAGAGGATGGGGGAAAAGTTAACATGTGGGAAAGCATATTGTGTTTCCAAATGTCATCCGTGAGTACCGTTGTAGGTTGGGGGTTTGGAGGTCATGCCCATGAAAATTTTTGTGTTTGTTATGGGTCCAAAATCCATGTTTCTAAAGGAAAAAGCATGTTCAAGTGGTGAAGAAATTGGGTTTTTAAGTTTGTGTTGGTAGATCACAATGTAGATATTTTGATGTAAGGTTATTGTGTGATGGTTTGAAAAAATGATCCTATGACTCTAGCGACTTTCCACTCAAAAAAACACTGGGCCTTCCAAGAGATCTCAATAATGGGGCATGAAACCACCAAAAGAGAGACTAGTGAAGGTATGAAAGATCAATTACAATGAGGGGTAAATGGGACATATCTTGAAAGAGTTGGTGATATTTCCCAATAGCCGTTCAAAATATGACCTAGGTGCAGTTGCAACCCACAACCACGACATGTGTAGAGAATCCTATTTTTTGGCCACTAGGTTACCTTGTTGAAGTGCAGTCAGGGACTCTCAGCCAAAAAAAATAGTCATGGGAGAGGAAGCCTCACAAGAGTTGGGTGGCTCAAGAAGGCTTGCGCGAAACATATGGACCTTGAAATCACCCCTTCATAGGTATCCCCCTGCCTTATGGTGTAGGAACACTTGAATTAGAGGCTTTTAAGCTCCCTAAATAGTCAAACACTAAGTCTTGAATGTAAAAGAGATAACGAGGGATTTTTGGATACCCACCCCCAGAATCCTAACTTACACTAAAATTTTGTTTTGTGACCTCTCGAGGAGGAATTTTTTGAGTTACTTAGGGTTGTATTTTTTTTTTTTTTTGGTGATTGGGGCCATTGACTAATCTTGTTGCTTAAGGGTGTACTTGAAGTCTCTTTGAGAACAATTAAGTATTTATGAACCTCCTAGATCACTTGTGGGCACAAGGGGGAGAACATACTTTGACTAAAGTGAACTTTAGATTCCTATAAGTGTGTGAATGTGATTATGTGCAAGGGTGGAAGTGTTCAAAAAATATGGTTATGTTATGACCCAAGGGGAGCATATATATGACTAAATGTATATGATATGACCCCAAGGGGTGGGGGGGGGGATAAAAGGGCCTAAATGTAAATGTAATGTGTAAATATATATGTAATAGGGTTGACCTAATAGTAAAGGGGCATCATGTGCAAGTGTGAATAGGTATATATAGAGATCGTGTAATCATTATTGGGATGCGTGAATTGTGATGTATGAATGTATTTGGTTATGTGGAGGAGGTTATCCTATTCCGTAAGGAGTTATTGTGTAAGGACATCGACCCCTATTCATCGCCAATCACATAAATGACAATAATTTCCCTATCGCCAATGTTGATTAGGTCAACGTGACCCACCTTCATTCTAAGGCATATTTCATCCTCCTCCCAACTCGAATCCTTCTTGCTGCGCTCGTTGGTTAGTCTCCTCAATTTTTCTGGTGACTAAGCTTTGCATGCCTACCTAGATAACTGGTCATTGATAGCCTATCTCACCTATTCCACTTCATATTTCAATCATAATCAAGTTTGTGGTGTCCCTAGTTGCTTTCTTTGCACACACGATACCAACTTTTTTATCTCGCGTTTTTTGAATTTATGACTAAATCTTGATCGCAAAAGTGTTGCCTAGTAGCAGATGAGTTAACCACAACATATTTAGGTCATGCCCTGGCTCTGAAACACACGTTAAATTAAAATGGCCACCTCACCTCTGAAACCGTGTTAAGCACCTTAAACGTCAATGGGCTATTTTGGAGGACTTATAACTTTGTGCTAATGACACATTACCTAAATGTCAGTGAAAAATCTAAAAGCCTATATATCACAAATGAAACAATAAATGACAAAATTTAATTTGGGTAAAGCATCAACGAACGCGGGACCTAAACTTTCATTAAAAAATTCCTTTGAGCTTAATTTTTCCGCGGTCATCAAAGTGAATTTTTATTCCCAGAAACATGCCAATCAAATGATCTCTGCAATTTCGACTCCAACAAAACTCATGAAATTGAAATCTGATTACCGAAAGTGCCAAAACAAATCACTTAGGGTTTCTTACCCAAATTTGCCGCATTGGTTGTTACACTAATGAAATGTTGTAGGGCACGAGTAGTTGGCTCACCACGAGTGCCTTTCCATGCTCTTCTCAGCACAAGAAACAAAATTCAAGTTCGACATCGTATGTGCGATTTACAAATCTTCAAAATCCTCCATTGGCATAGGACAAGTTTGCATTTCTATGGTTATGCCTCCACGCATTCCGTTGAAAAGCTTGTGTGTTGCAAATTCATTGTTAAAGTTAAATAATTTTTATTTAATTTAAATTTAATTTATTTAAATGTAAAATCTTTTCTAATATTTTTTTATAACAAATAAAGCACAACAATTAAAAAGGAATTTTAATCTCTGCATGGGCGCTCTCACTTAGAACTTAGACAAGTTTAAAACATATCGTGTGCATTCAAAAAAGAACAACACACATCAATGAACAAACCAACTTCCCATCATAGAGGTTGACAACAAATTCTTTGATGCTCATCGAAGAGGTTGGAAAAAAGTTCTCTAATGCTCATGGAGAAAAACATCGGTTTCTCATCAGCAAAACTTAGGTTTCTCGTCAGCAAAACCACGTGGAGATAAACATCGCTACATGAAAAAGGAAGAAACTCATCACATTTATGAAAATCATAAGTGGGAAAAGGATCTAATACTACAACTAGAAACTTTGTGAGTCAGACGAACCTCATGATGAATTGATTGATTTCTTGCTATTTTCTAGAAGTTTTCGTTGCTATGCTTGATCATGAAAGGAGGGAATTAGAGTGATTTAAATATTTAAGACAATTGACGCTACAACACTCTTATTGCCATGGGGCAACATTGCGGGCACCTAAAAAACAAACCAACGATTTCCGGAGGAAAAAGATCTTTTGACCACTCTTTGTTCGACAAAAGTACAACGTATATGAGAGACAAATCCATTTTCAACTAGACAAACACACACACCGATGCTTTCAGGTGAGTTAAGACCAAACACACCGATGCTCTCGGATAAGTTAGCAGCATGTGCGTGGATCTTCTTCAGAAGAGTTTACAACAAGTGTGTCAATACACTCAGAGAGGTTCGTAGCAAGTGCTCCGATAAGTACCACGATCAATGTGATCCCCGCCTACATTATATTGTGAGAATCACGTGATTTCGAAACTCGCTATATAAAACCCTTGATACACACATGAAACTTAGTCCAAGCTCAGAGATCGCAACGACCTCTTGCTCAGACATCTAAAAGGAATGTGCATCGACAATATAACTTGAAGAAGTCCTAATATAGGCGCTAGTTCGCCATCGATGAAGCTCATGACTTATCCCTAGCTTACACCGGCTAGGTTCATAACTTGGCATACGATTCAAATCGGAAGAGTTCATTCAAACTTCTTCGATGCAAATCGGAGGAGTTCCCATAAACTCCTCTAATGCACATCGAAGGAGTTCCCATCAACTCCCTCGATGAAAATCAAAGGATTTCCCATCAACTCCTCCGATGCAAATCAAAGGAGTTCCCATCAACTCATCCAAAGCCTAAAAAACCGCGTTTCATAAATCAACCATAAATTTTGACTCGGGTCTCTGTTTCACACATTCTGTATACCGTTGGAAATGTATTTCCAAGATATACGACTTTCTAGCTATATGATTTAATAAATTCTTAACATATTGTCTTCTTTTTTCAATATGAAGATCTGGTACCTTGTTGGTAGCCCCAGAGAACAAAATGTCTCAATCATGAGCAATTGAACCGGGAATCGAATGCAAGGAAGTTTATAAGATATTTATATTAATTAATGCCTCAATTATTTTTGTTTAGATGATTAGTCTTAATGGTTTATGTGAAGTGATTCTCATCTATTGTATGTTAAATTGTGTTAGGTGCCAATGCCAAGGGGAGATCATACTCAACATCCTCATGATGCAATCTACAACAAAAAATGACATAGCAACTATAACAATAGTGGCCACAATGATAGAGGAGAAATAAGGGAAATCTAATGCAAATAACTGAAGGAGGGATCTGATCCACATGATGATCCACTGTTAAATTTGGATAACGAATATTTTCCCATGTCCAGACCAACCTTCATGGTGTGTAGGGCACATATGGCCAAAATCTGTGATGGCCCACCAACACTAGATGACAAATTAAAATTGTAACCGTTGTCTTTGTTTCTCATCAACACAAGAGGAATAAGACAAACATTGGAAGACGAAAGGTCACAGAGGAAGGAAAAAATCCAAAGGTCACATTGAACCTCATTAAACACTAAAATTGTACCCAAAGAAGAGGCTTTTGGCTCTTCACAAATTGTACACTTCTGAACTATTTTGGGAATACAATGTCAACTAAAATTGGAGAGATTTCCTTAGAGTTTTCATGTACTATTGCTGAAATTGTTAATACGGAGAAGCCCTCAGGGCCAACTTTTGACATAGAGAAGGACTCGCATGTGTTGTTGTTTTGCTGTGAACTATTTCAAGAAAAATGCTTGTTGTTCACATGGGTTGTAAGAGGATGCTTGTTTGTGGACTATTTTGACACAATATATGTTTCCTTGTAGTTTTTTACTCTTTCTTATATTACATGTCCTAAGCCAATGAGTTGTGAATGTATGAAGAAATGTGACTTAGACTTTTCTGGTTATATACTTGTATGCATGTGTTTCTAACTATGTGCCTTTATGATAACTATCTGAATGGGGTTTATGCATAGTTTAGTTTCATTACAACTCACTTCATTACTATATTTCGCTTCTAGCTAGGATATGATAGATTAGATTTGCATTTACATAGTTTTCATCTACATATTCCTTTTGCATAACCATTCATCACTCACCTTCATTGGTGGACCGGGTTTCAACCTCTTAAACCAAACCAACAATAGCTGTCGGGCTAGAATCTGGATGGGTTCCCCCAATTGGGACTTTTTACCGGGGGTAACCCCTTACTATTGTTGAGTGAATTTAGACCCATCAACAAAATTGGTGGTAGAAGGAGGGTCATATGAAAAGCCTTCCCATGGGAAGTCATTTCTTGTAACTTTAACCAGCCCATGGCTCCTCTCCGCACCTCTGTATGGGATGACCCATTGAGTCTTCCGAGACCCGCCAAGGCCATTTCAATCAAGAAAATCAATCTCTTATCAAAAACTAAATTATATGGTGAAGGGCATGTCTCTGTATTCACGCATCTCAATCAATTTGACATCACTTAAAGAAATCTTAAGATTATTCAAGACAATGAAATGTGTCGACTATTCATTCTCACTTTCGAAGGGAGAATGAAAACTTGGTTTAGGACATTGCCAACAAAATTCATCCATAGTTGGAAATAGTTCATGGAAGTCTTTATTTCTTCTCGTGAAGATGATGTAAATGATGAACTCTTTAATGAATTGGCATAAATTCTTAGGCTCTGGAATGAATCTGAGAATTATTTCTTTTGAAGAGTCATGCAGATTTACTGTAGATTTCTTGAGAGTGATGAACCCTCAGGACAAGAAATATTCGATTGTTTTTCATATCTCTTATCTATTTATGAAGAATGTGATTTGAAAAATCAAACCATCTCTCATTTACAAGATTCATACTTGATCATGAAATATAGGGGATGCACAATATATAACCAACACTATAACACAATTGTAGGGGATTCCTTATCATAAATATTAGACCCCTCGACCTTTGAGTGCGAACTATTTATTTCCCCCCTTTCATAAAATCATGAATACAAGATGGTCTGTGAAAAATTCCCCATTGAGGGAATCCCATCATCTTCAGAATCTGAAGATCTTCATGTGTTGTATACAAATCTGTTCGATAATGATCACCCACATGGGAAACCATCTATTTATCATGCAATACACTCTTCACATTATTCTTTTAGTAATGAAACATTGAATGATATACCATATCACAAAGAGTGCCCAACCTTGATCGATCAAACACCCATTCTTAACGACACTTCATCTGTGATGTATCAATTTGAAAACCCTTCACAATTTCAATTTCTGGAACATGTTGATTCACAATCTAATCATTATGATCATATTTTCGATGACTACTTTTCTGTTTTGGAATTAAGTGTGGGTACCAACTTATCATTCGTTGATCCTTTACAATTTGAAATTTCTAACCTGGATGCACATATGCTAATCACTAGAAATATAAAGTATGCAGAGCACCATGAGTTTGTTCATCCTCATGAAGAAATCACATCAAATGAACAACCCATCACTACGTAAAGTACAAGAAACATTGAGTTGATCCAAGAAATTCCATCGTCTCAATCTGCTCTAGAATTACTTGTTATTCCTCATGGGTAGATAGTGCCACTTTTCCTTGGATGTTATCTTAATGCTCCAACACTCTTGAAATGATTTCATTGATGTCATGGGAGAGGCTTTGGAGTAATCTTTTACGTAATGTTTCCCTCGAAGAATGAGATATCAACTCTCCCCTCATCATGTAAAGTATGTGAAAATTAAACACAAGGAGATTTCCATCTATAACGAAGCACTCAAATTTCAGCTGATAATTATGACAAGTGCTCATCATCCTACTTCAACCCCCGAGAAGGGTGACACCACCAACTCCGAGACTCTCTCACAAATTACATTGCATGTGAATTTCATTTTTGAATCTTATCAGGTACGTCACCCAATTTCTAATTCCTCCCAACAATCATACATCAATCATTATAAATTTTATGATAGAATTGAATCTTGGTTGGAGGAATCCTACACGTCTGCATTTCCCATGAACAATAATGCCATCAAATTCAATTTGTTGTGTGGAGATTTGTGTGAATCAATTCTTCCTATCTTTCATCCCTTTCTACTCCATTCTCTGTAGTTGGCCCTTAGTGAACATGTGATTGTAGGTTTGGAGTTGCTTGACTGGCTTCATTGACACTATGCTTATACCTAGCTTTCTTTCAGCCAATATAGAGTAGGTTAGGAATAGGACTAGCATAGTTCTTTTTGCTTACTTTATGTTTCGTAATTAAGATGTTTGTTGTCATTTCTAGTTATAGCTTATATGTTTGCTTTGTTTTCTTCTAAATAACATAAGTTTGGATTTGTTTTGGTTGTTTTAATAAAGTTCACAAGCTGTGATTAGTCTAGTTTTCACTTTGCGAATGTTTTCTTTAGTTTACGTTTCCTTTCAGCAAAGATTTCTCCTTTTAGTTTAAGAATTTTCTTTTTTGCTTGGCTAAAATATTGACTTAATCTTGGTTTTCCTCCATCATCACGAGGAAACCATGTACATGAATTCTCTAAGAAGTTCAATAGAGGACTTCACTTGTTTCAACAACATTTACTCTGACCTTGAGACTTAGACAACAGGTTCTCCCAAGAAGTTGAAAGAATACCTTTCGAGAGATACTTGACAAATGGAATAAGACAAGAACTTTGCTAAGGGAATTACATGGTCTGTTCACAACCTTACTTAGGATGGTTTTTATCGAGCATAATTCACTAAAGTGTTTTTTTCTCTATAATAGAGGGTATGCCTAACACTTTATGGTGCATTTATCCTTTTCCCAGTCTTAACATTTGTTTTCAATCATGGGGAAAGCAATGGTGTACTTTGCATCTAACATACAACTCGAGGAATAGGGCATCCGATTTGGTTTCCCCCTAACATTTCAACCTCAAAAGACATCTAATATCGAGGATATTGATCAATCAAATAGATTTTGAACACACTTTCGTAGAGCAGAACAAGTGGTTGTTACAACTACAATCATTTGTTGCCCAAAAGGAGAGATCCCATCAGACAAACAAACACTCAGGCTCAAAGTTATTCTGTCTCTCAACAAATGGAATAGATAACACTCATGGTTTGATATCACACATCTATATACATTTTTATCGCTGCTTTCAGGTTACTATGGCGAGGATGTTCAAAAAGGTTTTTTGGAGATTGATCATGGAAGGACAAGAAGGAAAACATTTGAGGGAGACACACATATTTAGAGGATTTGAATTGATCATGCACAATTGGATCTATGGTTAATTGAACATGTCATGTTGTAACATCATTTCTAGATCTTGAAGAAATGGAGAGGCAATGAAGATATCGCAAGGCCAAAGAAGATAAATATGGTGGACAACGAATTTGAGTTCTAGCCAATCCTTACCCCTGAAGCATAAGGCTCCAAAATTGAATTGGAAGTCTTCAAAAAATCTAGATGAAGTGTGTGATTCTCAGTCAGTGCTAACACCAAAGCTTATGTATTATACCTAGGGAGGTAATATGGGGTACCTAGGGAGGTACCCAATGGGAATGTGGTTATGTATTATTAGTAGAAGTCATTCAGTGTAAGGTGGACTAGGTCCACTATATTAAATAATGCCCACTATGGTAGTTAGATATAATAAATGTAAGAAGACTTTCTAGAAGGTTCCTAGGAGATAGAGAGTGCTATATAAAGAAGTGTAAGAAATGTATTGAAGCATAGTAAATAAAAATGTTGTTGTACAAGCAATGATTCCTTGAGGAGTTCTATCCTTCCTTAAGGATTAATATATGGTGTTACACTACCTCAAGGGTTTTGACTATTTCTTCTGTTCAATATTTTGGTGAATGGTTTGGATTATTCTCATTGAGATTCTTGGCTACTTTGAAGTATATTTGTAGGTCCATTAAGGAACTTAACAATTGGTATTAGATCACTTTCCTTGGCCACATAAGGGAAGGGATTTTTGGTACTTTTAACATATTTTTTTAAAGGGAAAAAAGGGGTGGCGCACTTCAGGTTCATATATAAAACTTTCTAAGATTATTTTGCATAAAAAAATTATATATTTTAATTCCTCTTGGAAAAATGCTCAATTTAAAAAAAAAAAATCGGTCAAAACGGAGTTCGGGAAGTAAAGTTATCAACATTTTAAATTCAACAGTTTTTCAGGTTTTTTCCGGAAAAAGCCACAATTTTGCAAAGTAAGTTATTTTCTATAAGACCTAGTTTTCTTTCGAGGTTATGGTAAGCATGATAGTTTTTACTGGAAAAAATGATGGTCCTATTAATGAAGAATTCATAAAAAATATGAAGTCATCAAGGAAAGAGCATTGGAAAGCTTTGACAAGTTTATCTTTAGAAGGTGATGCATTGATTTGGTGGAAATTGCTTAAGTATATACCCAAATAATGGAACTTTTCGATGAATAATTTGAAAATTTATTTTTAGATAGGTGGTCTCATGTTGGAAAAAGGGATACAAAGAGCACTAAGGGTTTAGTTTCATGTGGAAACTTTGTTGATTTTTCTATAAGCTAGGCTTAAGTATGAAGTTCATTCCATTTTAGCATTTTACTTAAACCATAACCAATTATGTTGCAACAACCAATATCACAAGAAGAAACACCATGCACAAGTACACAAGAAGTATCCTTGGAAACCCTTCTCAACAAGGGAAGAAAACCCAACCAAATCCTTTGCTATATTCTTCAAGAGAAAGATCTTCACCACCAAGAAAACCTAGCACACAAGAGAGTGATTACAAACCCTAGAATACTAATGCACAAGAGAGGTGCACACTTATCCCAAGAAGATGTACTTGCTAAAATTTCTAAACTCACACACAAGATATGATTCCTCAATAGGGAGTTTACCTTTACTTATACTAGAATGAACCTGTCAACAAAAGTGTCTATTGGTACAACATGGCCGACCTCACTAACTCACAATATGATTAATAATAACCAGATTGATTATCTTTTACATTAATTATCTATCATAATAAGGTGGGGCCAACCTATACCCTTTACATTACAATTAGGGTTACATGCAGGTCTGACTCTTGAACAATATAACATGGGATCTTATACACCCACTAGTTCTCATCCACTAGGGTCACATCCATAGGGATGTCCATATCTTTAGCTCACTACATTACACAGAAGAACCACTTCTTCACTAGTGCTCAACCATTAGGATCATGTTCACCTGTGCTCGTCCACAGACACGCCCACTCAACAGATATTCTTTTCCACTGCATTACACATGAGAGTCATCTGGAGTTTCTCATAAACTCTCTACTCAGAAAAGGTTAATACACCATCTTCATTTCTGTCTCATGAAGATGCACCCAACACTTTGGGATTTCACATGTTCACCTTGTGCTCAGCCACATGCACGTCCAAATCTACAGATCTCCTTTCTCATTGCGTTACACAGGAGAATCATTTGGATTTCTTCTCAACTCTCTGTAAGGAGGAGGCCATCTCTACGTTCCAACTTTGTCTCAGATAGGAACCACACACCCCTCTCAGGGGCTCTCTCTCAGGTTTGTGTCCTCAAGAATGTCTCACATAGCTGCAATAATCAACACTCCCTCTCAGCTAGGGAGGCATTATTCATCATGCCAAGTCTCACACATATGTACTTTGAACTTTGTCTTGGCTGTAGTCATCAACACTCCCTCTCAACTAGGGAAGTATTCTTCACCAAGCTAATTTGGTGAAGATGTCTACAATCTTCTCATGTGTAGGAAGGTATTGCATGTGTACTATTTTCCTCTACATCATATCTCTAATATAATGATATTTCATCTCAATGTGTTTTGATCCATCAAGAAACATTGGGTTCTCAAAGAGATTTACACACGGCTCTTGGTTATTATCATAGGATCCATCTCATGATCAAGTAAATCTGTTAGAAGCTTGTGAAGCCATATGGCTTCACACACTCGATGCTATATACTCTGCTTCCATGGTACTCAAGGCCATAATGTTTTGTTTCGTGCTGCATCAGGAAATCATGGCAAACTTCACGGTAAGACAACAACTGGATGTGCTCTTCCGGTCCACTGTACTCTTTTCTCAATCTGTATCGACATATTCTGCAAACTAAAATTCACACTGGAGGCATATCTCAGGCCATATCCAACTATGCCTCGTATATATCTCAATACATGCTTTACTACTATCTAGTGAGTCTGTCTCGACTGATTCATGGATTGACTAAGCACATTCACTACATAGCATGAATCAAGTCCGGTGTTAAACATATACATCAATGATCCAATCAACTGTGGATCAATCTCATCTAAATCATCATCATTCATTTTCTTCAAATCCATCACGGTGGTTTTGCATTCTTTCATACTTAACTTCTTTTAATATTCGCACTGTATGTTTTCCTTAACTTAGGAAAATCTCATTGGTCCTCTATCCTACTTCTTGTCCCAAGAAGTGGTGCATCACACTCATATCCTTCAAATTGAAATCATAAGTCAAAGATTACTTGTATCCAACAACAAGGCTTTCTGAATAAGTCATCAAAACCAGGCTCTCGTCACCAACACTGTAATAATATAGGTTTGGATTAACAACACTCTTGCTGAAACTCAAACTCATCAAGAACCCATCCATCTGATATAGTTTCCAATTCATGGATGGTAGTATGGATGGAAGTGTATCGGGTTTACTGGATCAAGTGTCTCATCATAGACAACTCCCTCTATTTGTGAGAAACCTCTAGCTATAGACCTCACTTTGTATTTCTTGACACTTCTATTAGTTGCATGCTTTATCTTATAAATCCACTTGGAAGTCATCACAAACTTCCCTTCTAGTTTCTGAACAATATCTTATACATCATTATTTTAAGATATACTTGTATTTTTCTATTATGGCATCTTGCCATACCTGTTCTCGTGTTGCTTCTCCATGACAAGAAGGCTCAGAATCAATGATGTGGTTCATGGCTAAAGAGTATCTCGAAAAATCTCTTTGTTCTCTCGGGATGTGCCATGAGAGGATTGTATGTTTCTCTGCCTCCTGTAGAGTGAGCCTAGGCAGGCCTTTTATGCCCTACTGCAATATTTCTGAATATATCAACTGGAGCAACTGGATCAGTTGGAATAATGTATGTTTCCCTCTGAACTGATGAAGGAGGAGAAGGCATTGTCTCACTATAAATCTCCATCTGAGATTATTTGGATCTTTGAAAGGCTTTCTTCTTCAAGGACAACATATCTGCTTGTCTCAATCTGTCTCTGACCAGGGATGTCGATATGGAATGTCTTCGAAGATTCATTATTATCCCATAAATGTATCCTTTCTCCTTGAAGGGTCTGGCTTGGACTTCTTCTCTTTGGGTACATGAAAATACACTCGACACCCAAATATCCTGAAGTGTTCAATCTCAGGCTTCACTCTAGTGAAGGCTTCTTTGGGAGTTATGTTTTTCAAAGTCTTGTGAAGACTCT
>ML818714.1:6838-18558 GCA_009831015.1 Picea engelmannii | reverse complement strand
TTGTTCCATGATCCTGTTTTTCTAACACTCACGACATAAATAATCATGTGCAATGATGATATAAGTTGTTGCAATGGCTGTAACAACAATGAAGATACGACTTGTTGGACAACCATACATAGGATAGGGAATCTCGAATGCACATTCATTTATGAAAAAAATGTATATGCCATTAACTAATGTGGATTTGTTGATATATATTTGAACATGAAAGTTGCTAGTGATGGTTGTTGTGCCAAGAGAGAGAGAGATTTATTGCATGATTGCAAGTGGTTCAGGCGATATTGCTGCATATGGAAGTTATCCATATGAATATAAAAACAATATACTGAAATGTTCAATTTAAAATTGACAAAGGAGGCATGGAAACGCCTATTGATGCCATCTAGTTAAGTATCATCAATTCATTAATGAAAACTATGCACGTACCATTTTTTTTTATGTATTATGCTGCATAATAGAAGAAGAAAATTTAGATTAAAAAATCCATCAGCCCGAGGTTATTGGTGAAGTAATATTGTTGTTTGATTTGAATGCATTAATGGATTATATACCATGTGGTGTGGTAAAGGCCAGGGGCCTGGGATAGTTGTAAAGTTGTTAGTTTTACATGCACTTATATGACATAGTAATAAGTCATGAACTTGTTGGATATGGGCTAATAACCAAATTAGTAAAGGGGTATGACCCTATTATAGGAATGAATGCCTATACAAATAGTCATGTATGAGACCATGGCCTGATTGGTTAAGCTATGGTGCCATATAAGTATCCAATGAATGGTTGAAATGCAACCTTTTTTCTAACACTACAAAACACCACATAATTTTATTCTTGGTACAATGATTGGGTTGAAAAAGGAAATATCCAAATGGCTGACTAGGAAACTATAAGTGTATGGAGTATGTGTTTGGCCATTGTCCAGACCATCTAATTATCATGGTGGGATGCATGGTTTAGAAAAAGGATTTCTAGGTACAATGTAGGATTGCATTGGAAATATATGCATGGGAATTGCATTCATGCATAATGTAGTAATTTTTCACTCATGTATACCAACATAGAGTGCGTATGCTTGAGGATCTCATGGAATGCATTTTAGAATGCATGTATACAATATTTTTGTATAAATGATCATACTAGTAGCTAAGATGTTGATATCATGACTAAGTCTTGAGATTGTTAACAGTCCTAAACTATTAAGTAGTGCAACAAAAGAGTTGTAGCTTGAAGTATTCACATAAGGATGGATTACATGGATTTTTTCTGTTCAAGGAACATAGTGATAAAATAATTATGATAAGGAAAAGTTTGATTGATGATAACATATATGCATAGAATGATAAGCTCATGTAAATTAATAGTTTGTTGCCTGCGATTGAATTGTTGGATGTGGATAATTCTAAAATCATTTTGAGAGTTTGATTAAAATATGCAATAAAAGTATGTTATGCATGATATACTGACCATGTTTTTGGCTGAATGCAAGACAAAATTAATGCGGGGAAGCAGTTTCAAATATGGCAATGATGGAAGCCATAATGAAGAGTAATGCATGTTGTAGCAACAACCAAGCAAATATGAGATGAAAAATCATATTCTTGGGGAAATGTTGAATTTTCCTTAGAAATTAATTTTGAATTTCTCAATAAAATTTTATAATATTGACTCTGGATGACTATATGTATATACTGTAGATGCGATGATATTTATTGTAGTTGGAATACTTGGAAGAGAAGCTACAGTTGGGAACATTGGAGCCCTGAAATTGTAGAACCTTAGTAAGGCTATGTTATTAAGCTAGCGCTCTCCTTGCATGTGAAATCCCGAGGAAGATGGATTGCTAAAGGACTATGTATCAGTGAGGATGCCTAATCCTGGAAGGGTGAGTGCAACAAGGAAGAGACAACATAAGAATGTTCTAGTGAGATGAATTCTTACTGAAGCAACTCTATGGAAAGGAGGAAAATTATTTCTAGCTGACATATGAAGATAAGACCATAAAAATAACATGCTTCAGTAGCAAAGGAATGAAGCTTTTTGAAGAATTTTTGATATAACATTGTATTTAGTGCACCAAGGACAATGCATTAATAAGGGGGAGGTGATTGTAATATTCCCAAGTTGATCCCCCTTGTAATTGTGTATATGTACTTTGAGGCTAGAGTGCCTGCGTGGTTATTAGGCTGGTGAGCTAAATGAAAAAAGGCTTGTGGGCCTATCCCGTGTATTATGTAATCACTCGAATACTGATAAAATTACACCAATACTACAAACCATTCCAACAAACGAGTAAGGGGGATAAATTCCACTAGAGTGGGAAAAGAGGCTAAGAGTCTTAGGTTAAGGGGCTAAGCCTAAGGGGCTTAGGCCAAGTGAATATTTTAATAATATTTCTAAAAAAATAATTTTTCGATGCATATGCATTATGCTATTCTAAGTTCCTATGGAAGAGGAATGAATCACTAAGTGGGTGCAAAGGGGGGATCATAAGGTGACAAGTGTCATTTTATACACATGTAAATATATTGGGAAAATCTAGTAAAGTTTCCCATATCAACTATCATTCTCATGATGGTGGAGGAGAATCATCTCCTCTGCTACCATCTATATGTGCTACCATCACCACACCTGCATGGGGGGGAAAAGCTTGAGAGCGTTCTCTGGGAATTGGACTGAAGAAGTGGGTTGTGAGGCCCTTATATTGTCGAAGAAGTGGGTTGTCAGGCCCGTATGCAGTTGAAGAGGTGGGTTTTTAGGCCCGTAAGCATTCTCTCTAGATGAGAGAATTGTTGGGAATTGAATTCCCAAAGTGCCAATTGCAGCTACAGGGCTGAAAGACTTCCTATCTAGCTTGTTGTTGAATCCTGGAAAGAAAGTGGGAGAATGTGATGGGGAACATTTCTTGGGTGGGACACACATGTGGGGAATTAGAGACTGTATCTAGTTGGAGTTGGCACTTAAATATGAGCATTAATACTGTTTAACAGACTGGTCTTGGATAGAAATCCCTTAGTTTAAGCCCAGCTCGAGGGTGACTTGCTGTTAGATTGTGGACATTAGAGTCTATGGTTGGGAGGAAAGTTAGAGGTCTGCATGTAGTTGACGGATATTTATACCAGATAAGTGGTTCACCATGTATTTTTCTGAATTCTTGTATGAATAACTCTGTATTCCTATTAATGAATACTATTTTGTTATTATGTTTAGTATGTTGTTGTTAAAATTTTACAGGGACTATGTTTATATATTTCCTGTTATGAGTATATACTATTGGAATTATCATTGATCATTTGTTGCTAAATTTGTACAAGAATTGGTAATTATACTCCTCAGTCATGAGTAATGGATTTTGAGATTATACTTCTGCATCTGTTACGAGGAATGCCTAGGACTGTGTAATTTGTGCATGAGCATAATTTATGTAATTAATGTGTTCTTTTGTTGATATATCACATGTATATATAAAATATTTATATATGTATATATTGGCAGTGATCTGCCTACATTATAGCCACATGTTCATATATTGGACCTGCACGGGCTTGATGTAAAGTGCAGAGACAAAATTGTTAGTAGGTTTGCATTCTGTTTGACAAAATCGTTAAAGAGTTTAGATCTATGGATTATGGCAGTTACAAAGTAACATGAGAATTGAGGTATATTAGTTGTTGAAAGTAGAGTTACAAAATTTTATGAAAGGCTTGATAGCCTTAGAAATATCTTGGAATAAATCGTGGAGCCACTAGGTTCAGAATGAATAATCTAGGAGAACACCGTGTTTACCCTCGAAAATTCTCAAACATTGATCTTGGCACCACTAATCGTGACCGTTGATCAAGATCCTCGTGTATGTGGAATTTTCTAGGATCAGGGTCTTTTATTGACCATTGGATATGACAGAGGGTGGATCCAACTATCTTAACGAATGGTAACCATTGATTTCGACCAATGAATCAATCTTGGCCGTTGATAAGAGTCCTTTGCACTCTATGGATTACTATGAATCCGATTTAACGTGGACCGTTTAACTCGAATGCTCTGGGTGCTTGTTTTAATCCATAGAGTGCCTTCTTTAATTTACAAACATAGTCTCTTTTATTGGTTATTTGGAACCCATCTGGTTGCTCAATATAGACTTCCTGTTCTAAATTTACATCGAGAAATGATGATTTGACATCCATTTGGTACACTTTAATTTTTCTGTAGCTGGAGAAAGCTAAGAACATCCTAATTGCCTCTAATTTGGCTACAGGTGCAAATGTTTCTTCATAGTCTACTCCTTCAACCTGAGCATAACCTTTGCATACTAATTTGTCTTTGTTCCTGATTACTTTCCCATCTTCATTGATTTTATTTTTATATACCCATTTAGTTCCAATGACATTTTTATCTTTTGGTCTAGGAACTAGTTCCCAAGTTTGATTTCTTTCAATTTGATCCAATTCTTCATTCATAGATTTAACCCAATTCTCGTCTTTACATGCCTCTTTGATTGAACTTGGCTCAATATGTGACAATAATGCTAATTCTGTTTGATACAATAGTTGTCTTCTTGTTTGCACTCCATCATTCATATCTCCAATAATCAGTTCTTCAGGATGTTTTTTTTGAATAATTCTTGAGGGTGTCTTTGTATCTCTTCTTGGGATTTCTTCTCTTATATCTCCATCTTCACTATATTCTTCACTTTCACTAGTATCCATATCATCTTCTTCCCTTTCTTTTTCATTCTCTTCTACTTCTTCTAGTTGTGTGACGAATGTCTCATCATCATCTTCATCTTTTTTTTAGATATGGTCTCTTGATTTTCGATCCTTATCATTTTTAGATCATCCACCTTGACATCTGCACTTTCAAAAATCTTATGTGATCTAATATTGTAGCATATGTATGCCTTATTGTATGAAGAATATCCAAGAAAAATACCTTCATCATATCTGGAATCAATTTTTCCAAGACTCTCATCTAATATTTTGATGTAGCATTTACTTCCAAAGACTTTGAAGTATTTCAGTGATGGATCTCTTCCAAACCATAGTTCCTAAGGATTTTTATCACTATTAACCCTTAGCTGACCTCTATTCAATATGTATACAATTGTTCTTATAGCTTCCCTCCAATATCTATCTGACAATTTTGCTTCATTGAGCATAGTCCTTGCAGCCTCCTGAACTGTTCTATTCTTTCTTTCAACAATCCCATTTTATTGAGGTGTTCTGGCAACATAGAATTGTCTTTTTATTCCATGAGTTTCACAGAAGACATCAAACTCATTTGAGGTGAATTCACCACCATTGTCTAATCTAAGACATTTGATTTTTGTCTCTCTTTCATTTTCAACAAGGTTTTTAAAGGCTTTGAATCTGTTGATTGCTTCTGAGTTTTCTTTGAGGAAACATATCCAACTAATTCTAGTAAAGTCATCAATGAACAACATAAAGTAAGACTCTCCTTGTAGACTCTTGGTTCTTGTAGGTCCACATAGATCAGTGTGAACAAGATCTAAAGGTTTAGAGGTTGTGTATTCTTTTGTTTTGAACCTTACCCTAGTTTGCTTCCCTAGTTGGCAGTGTCTACACATATCATTTGAGGGTTTTATGATTTTTGGAAAGTTTCTTACCACACCAAGGTTGGTGACTTTCACAAGATTGTCAAAGTTAATATGCCCCAACCTCCTATGCCATAGCCAACTTTCATCTACAGAATTTATATGACACTCCTCATTCAATTTTGCATCTAGTATACATACATTTTCAGGAGTTCTAGGAGCAGTACCAACTAATTTTCCCGTGTCTTCTCTCCTAATATCACATTTTTGGGAATCAAAGATGCAAAAGTATCCCTGATCACAGGTTTCATTGACACTTAATAAACTAGGCTTCAACTTATCGACAAGTAGTACATTTCCATCTTTGTCTTTTCCCAAGCTCACAGTGCCTTTCCCAAGTATGTTACTTGAAGCATTATCACCAAATGTAACTTTACCTTTTTGTTTCTTTAAGTCTAAAAACTTTTCCTTGTTACATGTCATATGTTTCGAGCATCCACTGTCAACATACCAAAGATCCTTTTCATCTTGAGTTTTTAGGGCAATAAGACATTCGCTTTTTGATGTTCTTACTCTCCAAAGTTTTTTCTTCTCTCTAATGAACTTGGGTTGTTCTGAGACTTCCATTAGTATGCAATTAATGGCTTTATGTCCATGATTATGACATCTGAAGCATTGTAAGTCCCCTTCTTGTAGAGGTTCAAAGGAGTTATAGTTTCTTCCCTTAACTCGATTTGCTTCTTGTTTATCCTTAAGGATATAATTCTTAACCTTCAAATTTTTCTTTCTATATGCTCTACAATTTATAGCTTTGTGTCCAAAATTAGAGCATGCAAAGCAATAACTAGGAAAAATGCGAGGATACCTATTTTGGTAAAATTTCTTTGGTATTGTCTTGCCTTCTTTCCTGATGGGTGGAGGTAATCTTTTGGATTTCTGATCATTACTTATCTTCTCTTCATTTTTCTTCTTGAATGTACTACGAAGAGCATCTCCATAAGATTTTGAGTTAACATGGCTTTCCTTTTGAGAATAACATATTCCATTTTTATTTCCAGAATCCTTTTGCGCTGTAATAATCTTATCTAATATTTTAGATCTATTTTCAGATTTTGTTTGAATGATTTTTGCATCCAGCTCCTTTTTCAAATGAACTATTTCTACCTCCATCCTTTCAACAGTTATTTGTTTTTCTTCAAGAGACTTTTCTAGACTTTATTCAATCTTATTTGCTTCTATGATTTGTTTTTTCAGATTGTTCATAATTTTTTCCATCTCCTTTTCTTCTTGTTCATATTTTTCTTTCTATTCAACTACAAAACTTTTCAATTGTCTATATTTGGTTTTGTATTTTATTAATTCATCTAAGGCATTGGGAAATTCTTCCTCCATATTAACTTCTGCTTCATCTTCTAACTCTTTCTCATGTTTAATTTTTTCTATTTCATTAGATTCTTCAATACCTAAGAAAAGGACTTCATCATCATCAGATTCATCGTTGTCACTAGACTGTGACGAGCTGTTGTCTTCTTCTTTTGAGTAGAAATTCTTTTTCCCTCTGTAGAAATTTTTCTTGTAGTTGGATTTTTCCTTTTTCTGGTATTGTTTGTTTTTGTTTTCTTTCTCTTCAGGGTCCTCCTTGGGATAGGTACACTTGGATGCGAAATGACCAACTTTGCCCCAACTAAAACATTTGAAAGGAAGCTTGCCTTTGTATTTCCCTGATCCTTTTTGAAGTTTTCTAATGAAGTTGGCTTCTTCTACATCAGATTCTTCATGATGACAAGATTGAGGTTTTTGCTTTTGATTTATCTTTGTCTTGAATGCTTTGAAAGCTGCTTCATCTTTTGCTGATTTATTATTTCTTGTTCTCATCTAATATGCTATAAAAATTCCATGGAGGTGGTCAACTATGAGTGAGCTGAGATCGGATCTATCTTCAACTGAGGAAATCTTTGCATCATATCTCATCGGTAATGACCTTAGTATTTTTTTTCGCAATGGGTTTATCTGTAACTTCTTCTCCTGTTGCTCTAATTGAGTTGACCACTTCATCTACCCTATGAAAGTACTCAAAAATATTTTCTTCTTATTTAGTTTTCAGGTTTTCAAATTGAGTTCTATAGGTCTGTAGTTTGGCTTCCTTGACTTTGTCATGTCCTTCATATATGGCCCCCAATTTGTCCCTGATTTCTTTGGTCGATTTGCAATGCATAACTTTCACACATATAAAGTTAGTCAACTCTGCTAGAATACCATTAACTGCTCTTGAGTTATCGTTACAACTTTTCTTTCTTCCAGGGTCTTTGGGTGGAGTAGTTGGTGCAATCTAACCATCTACAATAGATTGCCAAATATCAAAACCAAGAGCCAATAGAATTTTTTTCATTCTTATTTTCCATAGAGCATAGCCTTCTCCATTGAACAATGCTGCTTTGTTGTTAGCCATTCCTTCTTGTTGATCCATCTTCAGGATCTACCTTCAAGTTTGTTAGACTGTGCTAAAGGAACCCGCTCTGATACCAATTGAAGGATCAAATCCTGTCACTAAGAGGGGGGGGGGTGAATCACTGACACAACCGTTATATCAATTTTTGATTTATTAATGAAAACATAATTTTAACACAGTATTTTATCGTGGAACCCAAATGGGAAAACCACAAAATATTTTCTATTAACTACAAAATTTGTTTTACATGTTACATAGAAGGAATATGTACTTCCACTTTGATCAGCACCAATTGATCATAATGCACCCACACCCTGGTTTACTAGCACCAACTGGTAGGAGGCTACGACCCCCTGTTTAGTCAGCTATAATTGACAAGGAATCACTGACTCCCTTTGCAGGCACCAACCTGCCCTTGCACCACCCAACCACCCTTAATGCATAGGTATTATCTTTTCTTCCTGGAATCTGCTTCAGCTTTTGATCTTCTGATATGGACTGTAGAGACACATTCTTCTCACAACTTTTTCTCGTTTATATACTCTTCAAACGGGTGTGAAATTTAAAACATCGTGTCCCTTTATTTGAACCATTGTACCTTTTCATTTAAAATGATAGACTAAACTTTAATTAATATCATTTTTCCTTTTATTCTTTATTCATATTTTCATGATTTATTCTCTTTTAATCATGACTGTGTATCGGTTCATTTTACCGTGAAGGTTTTTCATAAATTGATCACAATCATGGATCAATTTAATCCCTTATACTCAATATCAAATCTCTTTTACTTCACAGAGACCAGATTCTGTGGAGGCACTTCCTTCAATCCATTTCACATGACCGTGTGTTACAGAACCACTGGCTAAGCAATTTTGGCAACACATTACACTCTGCAATGTCAAACCTCTTTACCATATGACCAATGGCAGTGACCTAATGCTTTAGGAAATTATACCAAATGAGTGTTTGAGCACTTCTTAGTTCAAAGCCCACGATTCATCCTCCTGACGAGATAGATGACTGAAGGGGTTTCAATGTTTAGACATTCGAGTCATTGTGACTTCACACTTTACTAAACTCACGATCACGAAATCGCCGAAACAATCGGACGGTTCAAATTCTACACTGAGATGGACGGTTGACGGGGTTTTGACGTTTTAGGCATTCAAATCTTCGTGACTTCCACTTTCATAATTCCCAATCATGAAATTTTCGGTCAGATCGGACATGTCATATTCTCCACGGAGATAGACGGTTGTCGGCTCTTTGGTGTTTTTCTCATCGTGTCTCATGACCTCCAACAACTTGAAAATACCAATTAGGATGTCCTTGAAATGATCAGACGAATCACATATGATCTTGCCAAAATGGTTAGATGGTTCAAGTTTTATTTCACGGAAATAGATCGACGATTCATAGCCTTGGTGATCCGATGAATGACGAGGTTTCATCATTCCTGTGATAAAGGGGGGTCAACGCTCCAACTCCTGGTATCCGAAATTCCTCTCTCATCGAATCAATGATCCACGTCGGTCCTCCTTTTCTTTGAATCTAACGATCCACATCTCTCCTCCTCCCGAGATTTTGGAGATTCATCTTTCGGGTTTTTGAAAAAACCTCATCACTGATCTTATGCCATGCTTATCCTATCCTTCCACTTTGATATGATCCGATGACTGCTGAGGCTCTCAAAGAAGATCAATGGTCGACAACTTCCTCCATGCATCTATGCTGGATCTAACAACCCATGACTATTTCTTCATGTTGTCTCCAACAATCTCTACTGTCCTTCGATATTATCGATGGCTCCTTTCTCTGAACTCAACGTCAACCCTTCTGAGCTTAACTCAACTCTTGTCCTTCATTTGAGATCTTTCAAGCCTCTATCCCTCCTGAGCTTGATTCATAAGAACACTGTTGATCCTATCGTGATCAACAATAATCATGAATTTCTTTTGCTACCTGATATATTATGCAATGCACTCTTCTTATTCACTCTTCCTCCTGAGCTTGCACTATTGTCCTCTTCACATTGTTTGACATCTTCTGCTTAAATGATATGCTTGTTGACATCAATGACAATCTAAACTGTGGCAATTCATCATTAACAACAGATCATCAATTCGACTGTTGACATCAATGACAATCTATCCAACAATCTCCCCCTTTGTGATTGAGGGAAACACACTAACTTCATATTGAAAGCTCCCCCTGTGATGATTCTTTCCTCTTATGAGGCTTTTCTTTTTATGAAGTTTCTCTCCCCCTTTGACAACAATGGCAAAGGGTTTCTTCTCCTATGATCTATCTGTATAAGTACTTTTATGACCACTGGTAACACCTCCTGCAATCACACTTTTTCTGTCATAACTGAATGACTCCTTCTGTCGTTGATTTATATCTCCCCCTGAATAGGTGCCAACTGATGCATCATTTTATTGAGATATTTAGGTAGGAATAAGGATTACTCCCAATTTTTGCCTAAGATATTCAAATACATATCTGCTTAAGGGTTTTGCAAAAATATCTGCCACCTGTTCTTGTGTTGGAACATATTCCAATTTAATGTTCTTATTTTTAGCCCGATCTCTTATATAGTGGTACTTTATGGGAATGTATTTCGATTTTGAGTGCTGAACATGGTTCTTAGAGAGACTTATCGCGCTTGTATTATCACAGTGGATAGTTGTGGGTTCTTCAAATACTATTTTGATGTCTTGTAGTGTTTATTTCACCCATTCCACTTGTGTGCAACATTCTGCTACTGCAATATACTCAGCTTCAGTGCTAGACAAATAAATTGAGGATTGTTTCTTACTTATCCAAGCAACCAATGATTCTCCCAAAAAGAATGCTCCTCCACTCGTACTTTTTCCGTCATCTACACTTCCTGCCCTATCAACATATGAATAGGTTTTTAATGTAAATGATTCCTTGCTAGTGTACCACAAACCAAGATCTATGGTTCCTTGCAAATATCTAAATATTATTTTTACATCTTGAACATGGCTCTCCTTAGGTTCTGCTTAGAATCTAGCCACCATCCCAAAAAATTGCTTGACATCAAGTCTGGAAGCTGTTACATAGAGAAAACTGCTAATCATTGATCTATAGTGTTTTGGATCTACACCTTTGGACTCATCATTCTTGCTTAGTTTGCATCCAACTTTCATAGGTGTACTAACAGGTTTGCAATCATCTAACTGGAATCTCTTAAGCATATCCTTAACATATTTAGATTGATGGATAAAGACTCCCTTTTTGGACTATATTATTTGTAATCCAAAGAAGAAATTTAGTTCGCCAAGCATAGACATTTCAAATTATTACTGCATCATCTTAGCAAAGTCTTCACTCATTTTTATATTATTACTACCAAACATGATATCATCAACATACACTTCCACAATGATCAAGTTATTACCATCAATTTTGCAATAAAGATTGTTGTCTGCTGATACCCTTTTGAGGCCTTGTTTTTGTAAATAAGAGTCTAGCCTTGCATACCATTCTCTGGGTGCTTGTTTTAATCCATAGAGTGCCTTCTTTAATTTACAAACATAGTCTCTTTTATTGGTTATTTGGAACCCATCTGGTTGCTCAATATAGACTTCCTCTTTTAAATTTCCATTGAGAAATGTTGATTTGACATCCATTTGGTACACTTTAAATTTTCTGTAGCTGGAGAAAGCTAAGAACATCCTAATTGCCTCTAAT